>JANUHK010000082.1:0-178058 GCA_026319125.1 Colletotrichum noveboracense | reverse complement strand
TATATAATACGCCAAGCCAAACCAACCCAATATATCAAATCCGGGGGGTCAGAAGTTGTTTGATTGATAGTTGGCAATAGCCTCAGTTGTTTGATTTGTTTGGAAGTTTGATTGATAGATTGGCTTTAGCGGCAGCGCTGCATGAGATTGGCATTAACGGGCCCAACCCCTTCGGACGCAGTTATCGTGTCTACACTGCTCCTGTATTGTGTAGAGCTTCTCGAATCTGGGTATCGGTCCTGGAAGTATCATCTTGGTGGCATGCGGGCCTTGCTGGTTTCACGAACAAGCGCTGCCCTAAGAAGTGACGTCGAAGCTAGGGGGGCGGGTTCCACGCTTCATGATGCCACATTTTGGAATTTTGGTGCTTATTTTGAGGAAATTTATGTCTCGTAAGTCAAGGGCACAGATTGCGCAGACAACAAACTAACCCCGGCAGGCTTCAAACATTTGGCTCAACATTGTGTCGCGATAAGCCAGACTTGTCTGAGACCTTCACCGACCTCGGACTTTACACGATCTTGAGACGTGGGGAATTCCGGGGTTGGACGGGATGTCCCGCGGAGCTGTCGCACATTCTCTGTGGCTTTAACTCCCTTCTGTGCCCCTCGAGGGCTGAGAATCACCAAGAAGACTTTGCCATGCGCGCATTGCAACTGTTCCAGCGGCTCGAACAGTTCTCTTGTCGGCAGTGGGCAGTGGACTATCCCGAACCACACTATGTGTCTCAGAGAGAATCTTTGGTGCATGCCTACAAGTGTGCAATTGAGATCTACGGCCGCAGGGCTCTAGCCGGGCAACATTCCACCGAGCTTTCCCATGTTGCCCGTGCCGCAGTCGAGTCTCTGCGATGCATTAGCCCAAGAGATTGCCACTTCAAAGGATGCCAGTGGCCGGCATTTGTCGCAGGCGCCGAGGCAAGGGACCCTTCAGACCGAATGGCGGTCAAACAAATCCTTCTCGACATGCACAAACTGGTCAGGACGCGGAACGTGGAACAGGCCTTACACATGCTCGAGCGAATATGGCGCCAATCGGAACTTCCAAACCCCAAAATATGGATTGAGTACGTGTATGATACGGGCGAAGAGCTACTTCTCGTATGAAAGGAGTACAAGCTGGCATGGTCCCATCTGTACTCGCGGCTGTGACCGACCACCCGTTTTCTCAAATGGCAAACCCGCCCTGCTGTCGCACCTGCATCAAGATGTCGTACATGAGGTCCTTGGGCAGGGTCCGCATGACCTTCTGCGTCTCGGCCTTGTCCATCATCTCGCCATGACGACAGATCATGCCGACGACCACGTCCTTCATCTTGCGGTCGTCGTCGCCGTCGGAGCACGAAGTGTACACCTTCTCCGCCGCGCGCAAGAATTCCTCCGTGTGCCACTGGCTGTCGGCCTCTGCCTGGAATTTGTCGAATGAGAGGGACCGTAGGCCGGTAATTCCGTATTTCCTGGACAGCGCATACACGTTGGCGTGCAGGACGAGACTCTTGGTGCCACTGGCTGCGACTGGCTCTGTACCGTTAGTCTTCGTGTTCGTCACGGACGCGGCCGCTGGCTTAGCATCGACGGTGATGTTGCCGTTGCGGGTGGCGGGCGGCTTCGACTCGAGTACCGCACCACCTCCCTCGCTGTGGTTGTCATGACTGAAAGACGCCTCGAGGGCAACTGGGGACGCGAGGGAGTCGCCTTGGGGATCGGGCGAACCCAAGCCAGCCTTCGCCTGGGCTTTGGCGCGCTTCTTCTGCTTCTTGGTGGTTCGCTGTGGCTGGGGTGGTAGGAAATCATCCAGGGTTTCTCCTGGATCCTCCGCCTTGATGTCCTTGTCCAGAGGCACGTCGTCTGACTTGATGGATCCGTTGGGACCGTCGTCGTCAGTGGTGTGTCCATTCGCGTGGGCATGGCCGTTGGTCTGAGGCACGTATGTTGAGGGCTCCGAGGGATAGTCCAGCTGGTAGAAGTAGCGAATGACCATCCCGACCGCCTGAGGATCATCGTCGGGAAGATTCAGGCATCCATCAGCGGCCACCTACGGAGACAGTGCTACATTAGCATCGAGATGGATTATCTGTACCGGGACACGGATACCAACCTGGGACTTGGCTTCACGACATTTCTCGGCGAAATAGCTGGATCTTGGGCACACAACCGCCTTGTGGACGTGGTACTCATTCTCGCGACTGGCGATAGTGAGATCTGAGAACTCGGGATTGTTGTAAAGACTGTCTTGTGTGAGTCAATTGCGCATGCGGCTTTTCCGATTCGCCAATGGACTTACTGCTTCAGAGAGCTTCTCAGCTCCTCGACAGCGTCGGTGCTCATGATGATAGGTGTCGAGAGCTATCCTCCAACTCAAGAATGAGACCTTGAGGGATCTGGATCAACCAAACTTTGACATCGGGGCACGAGGGCAGCTATTTGTGCTTCAGCCATAGCCTCGCCAGCCCTCTACGACACAGCAGTGGCATGACAGCTCCTGGGCAGCTTCGTCCTCGTCGGAGAGTGTCCAGCGCATGCCTCATCTCGCCCACCATCATGCATTCGATCAAAATTCAGGCAAGCCTGGGCCGCGATGAGGCGGTTTGATTACCTCCCCCGAACCAATTGAGGGTGCGCGGACGACCTAGTTTACGCTCAGGAAGTAAGATGGCGCACACACTTCTGCAGGCAGCATGCGACCGCGCGACGCAGCCTCGTCGTGATGTGCCCCCTTAACGCCTGGGAGCCTGGTGCCATTGGATTCTTCAGCGCGGTTTGATGCGGAAGGCTTCGTCATTGGAGCCCAAACGACCACACCGTCCGCCCCGGTGGTGTCGGGACCGCGTCGCACGGCATGGTCAACGGCAGCAATGCATTGATACCTGGACAAGCAAACGGCCAGTCAATAAGTCCCGGGCAGCGCCTCGAAGTAGGCTCGGCTCGCCTGGTACCAATCGCAGCGCCGGAGGATGACACCCTCTTCAGCAAAGTGCGGGGAACGGGACGCCCTCCTTGAGTGGCCGGATGCTGACATGAATTGGGCGTCGTGGTTCGCAAGAGGCAACGAGGAGACGAATTGACTTTGGCGCAATGCAGAGCAGCCCGCGTCATTGGACGTATGGCTGGGCGCGAATTGGGAGACGGAAAGATTTTGCTGGCAGCTCTGTGGCTTCAGCGTTGGTAGGTGACGGTAGGTCAAGTAAGATCGATGTGCCCGATTCCAGCATCAGAATGTTGGCGGGAAGGTCGGGAGTAAACCATTAGTCGAGATAATGCATTTCTTAGAATACTTGTACATCATGTAATCAAGATTGTCACCTTCCAAACTCTGTGCTCTGATCCATATGAGATAGAATTTTCGGCTGACTTACATTCGTGCACTGGCTCCAAGCCGATTCGTCTCCGGAGTGGCGGAAGAGCCGAAGTGGGGCTATGTTCACCGATCCGATGCCGGTTACCGCCGGAGTTTTCGCCATGCTATTTGACCGAAGCTGCCCAACGTGTCATCCGTCGGCAGGTCACTTGTTGTACGCTGGTCCTGAGCCAGAGAAATGCGGTGCAGTATTGTTCTCTGCGAGAAAAAGGAGGCCTAACTAACCACTTGCTCGCACACCGGTTGAAGAACATCGCCTCCCACATCAGGCTTGGAAAGAGCATGACGTGAGGATTGGCCGGGTCAAAAGTCGGTGCATCATCACGATGTTTTGTCAATAATAGCAAACAGAAGTCTCCATCTCAGCTGTTGATATCATTTAAGACACATACACGAGGTTTCGGCCCACAACAATCATGGGTCATCGTGTCAACCTGCTATTTTGCATCTGTCTCTCCCTGATCTTGGTTGCAGCAGCTGCGAGACTGCCCAACTATGGCGTCTGGAAAGGGACAGCGACGTTTTTCTCTGCGCCTCGGAGCCCTTCAGAACGAACGGCACTTTTGACCATTCGAGATGGCAAAACCTACCACACTAGCCCCGCCCCTACGCCACCGCCAAACATCGATATACTCGCAACTCTCAAAATGGAAGCACCAGAAATTCACGACAGTCGCATCGTGTATTGGATAGACCGCAACTTCACGGCTTCTCTCGTGTCGGACAGCTTTCTGTTGGCGAACCTGAAGCCCGGATACCACGAGATTCCATCAACTGAGGAGGACCCTCACAGCGTCCCAGGTCTTGACATGGTGGCAAACGGACATATTGACATGAGAAAGGGAGTATTCGGAACACACAACGTTCCAGGACACGTTGAAGATGTCACCAATGTGATGAAATCCTTCTTTGAACCGGCTATCGAGGCGCAGGCAGATATTTGGGTCTGGGGCCAACGAGGAGAAAATGGAAAAGGACTTGTTATGCATCATGTCCAAATGAATCAAGGGCATTCGGGAACACTCGCCGAAGAGAATGGACGAGACCAAGACGGCGGTGTCATAGTCAGGTGCCACGACCACTGGGAGGCGCTGTTCATCGCGTTTCCTCAGCAGGCGGTCATCACGGATGAAGCGGGAGAGCCCGTTGGCGATGTCTTGGCTAACATCGTTGGTCGTGGGTAGCGAGGCAAGGTGTGTTCAGTGAGGGGGGTTGCTCATCAACAGCATGGTATAAACACGCAACATGTAGGCCGGGATCTGTTGCGAAAATTGGTTCATGTTGGTCGAGGAGCTGATGAAACTAAAGCAAAGCTTCTCGCGTGCTATGAGCGCCAATCAATAGTGAAAACGTTTCGGTTCACAAACGGTTATAACAAGTGCGCCCCGTCATAAGAAGTCGTGAGAATAGAATGCCTACACCGCGAAGCCTAAGCGTGGGCCAGCTACATGCCAGCCTTCAAGATCTCGAAGGCATCTTCACGATTGCCCCTGAACCGCTCCTCGGCAGCCGTCCAGTTGATGATCTTCCACACGTTGTCGACGTACGATGCTTTGCCATTCTGGTACTTTAGAAATCGTCAGCTAAACCTCGTCGAACATATCAAGGTAGTCAGACGTACCTGCAGATAGTATGCGTGCTCCCACATGTCGATACCAATAATGGGCACCTCCCCGCCAACGACGGGGTCTTGGTCCTTGGTCGTGACGATGCGAAGTCCACCGTCCCTTCCAGGAGCCTTAACCAGCCATCCCCATCCAGAGCCCTGGATACCCATCAAGGTCGAAGAGAAAACAGTTCTTAGACCAGCCAGACTGCCAAACGTGGACTTGATTTGTTCCATAAGCGAGGGAGCGGAGCCCTTGGGGTCCGAGGCGTCTTTGCTGTCTGCAGGGGCGAGGGTTTTCCAGAAAAGCGAGTGGTTGATGTGGCCTCCGCCGTTGAACTTGATCATGTTTTGCAGGGCAATTTGATCGGGGATGTTGGCCTCAGCCACGGCTTTGGAGTAATTGCCCAAGGCAGCATTGAGGTTTGTGACGTAGGCCTGGTGGTGCTTATCATGGTGCAGTGTCATGATTTCCGCCGAAATGTGCGGTTCGAGAGCCTTTGTATCATGTCAGGCTGTGATGTTGTGTTGCCATTGCGTGACTTACATTGTAATCGTAAGGGAGGGGAGGCAGTGTATATGTCTGGACAGCCATCTTGGGCGGGTCGTCCTGGATCAGTGAGCGACGATGTTACAGCGGCGATTACATGCGGCATCAAAGCCCGCAAACGACGACGGGGACGCTGAACAAACAGCACAGAGCACGACGTGTCTGGATGAAAGAATCAACGCTGGGGAAAAACCCACCATCTGCGCATACTGGACCTGTTGGGGGAACTCGCTGGGCATATAGGAAGCCGCGCCCGATGAAGGGGTGGCTAGGACTGATGAGACGCTAGTCATGGCTCCCTTGTGATGATTGCGCAAAAGCCAATCGACGAGGGCAGAAGACCGCCGTATGGCTACCTGATGAGGCTAGAGAGGGGATCTGGAAGACGAGTAGCCGTTGACAGGGAAGACGCAGTGAACGACAAGCAGCGACAGCGGTTGCCGAGGGGGTGGATCGCCTGCCGAGACGTGTCAAAGGTCAGTGACGCGAACCATGACAAGGTTGACATGTGCTTTATGCTTTGAGGCGGGACGTCGAAGCCGAGATAACGGCTTGGGTCCTTACCTTGCTTGGGGAGTTCTTGCGTTGAGAGGGGGTGCCGTTTGGCTTGACAGGGAGAGAAAGTGAGTATAACGGCGAGCAGATGAGACGGTGAGGGCGGGCCAACTAGTTTCCAGTCGGGCCGTCGCGCGAGGCAAGGTTCATGTTCTTACGGACAAAGTTGAAGCAGTGGAAACAAACCAGTTAAGGTACAATGTGCACGGCTCGATGGCCACGTTGCGGTTTCTCCTCGCAGGGCGTCGATCGCCGCGTCCGGGGTCTTGGGGGGCCGCTAAAGCCGAAGGCCTGGAGCTTAATAATGTGAGGTGCCCCTGAAGAGCACTGCCCTGCACCGGACGCTGCCCATCGCGAAAGCGAAAGCCACACACACAGGGGCATTTATTTATGCTTATGTACCTTACTTCAACTATGCTTCTTACCATACCATACTCGAGCCATCAACCAAACACAATGTCAGAGTTGCATGAACTTTGACTTTGTCCTTTCTCGCAGCTTTTCTCTCATTCGGCCTTGGGCTCACGAACCCAAATCTCGTCAATGGGGTCTCCTCTGCCCTGAACACACTTCCATTTGCCCATGCCGTACTCCTTGGGCGCAACTCGGCACCCTCTGCCACCGCCTCCCACGATTAGGTTTCCGGGACGGTATTTCGGATCCCTCTCCATCCTGCGAATGACACTTCCGTGGACCCTCACCTTATCCGGCACATCACGCACCTCCCCCCTTGGTAGAGGCCAGCGGATGGGCTTCCAACTCCCATCAGGTCTCAGGTCCAGCCGACGGAAGGGGAGATGTTCCATCACGCGCCACATGAAGACGGTCGCAGGGTGCATCCCGCATTTGAAGTCGAGAGAGTCGTGGATATCCGCCTCGTGTGCCGTATTAATCATCTTGCCGAACAGAGTTGTTGTCTCGGCATGGGTCATCCCGTCGGCCTCTTCGTCGGCCTGCACTGTGGCTGATCCGCTCGGAGACGCGCTCGGAGACCCGACCGGAGATGGAGCGTCCACATGGATCTCGGGGACTATTGAAGGAGCACGTGACCTTTCAGGGGTCTCGTCTCCCCAGGGGACGGGATTGAAGCCAGGTCCAGCGACTGATTCAACACATCCCAGGTTCTCGAGCTGGTCGATATCAAAGGTCAATCCTGCACGGATGGCTTCGCGCACCATCCAGACCAACGGGATGTGGCTGGCATTCTTGCTGCCGGCCTTTACATCCCATCCTCCGCCAATGTCGCCGTGGCCCCCGGCAAACCACACCTCGTCGACGCTCTGCTCCTCCTCGTCGTCCGAGTCGTAACCCAGATCCTCCATCGGCGGTTTGGAGTGGATTGATGAAGCATCATGTTCTGTACCGCCCGGGTAAGACCGGTTCGTAGTCCTCGACTTGGACCTGGAACGGGAACGGAAAGGTGCAGGATGGTCTGCGTCTTCCCCCTGTGCGCGGGACTGCCGTCGACCTCGATCTTCCGCAGCGACAATGTCGTCGGGCGCGAGGGTTGATCTTCTGCCAGGCCTGTACTTCTCCTGGAACTCCTGCACCTTTTCGTTGATGGGGTGGTGGTATTCCATCATCCGCTTGGCAGCACTCTTCTTTCGGCACCTGTTGGGCTCCTGGTAGATGAGGTCCTGTCGGAACTTGGCACGTCGCTCGTCAATGCTCACGGCGTGCCTGATGACCTTGGCCGAGCTACGAGCGGTGTACGGGAACTTACTCCGCTGCATCCATGCCGTCTCGAATCGTGGCACGCTGTTCACTGTGTCGAACAGTCCGAGGAACCGGATCCTCCGGATTGGTCGCGAAAACGTCTCGCGGAACCCCTTGAGGAACTGGTACATCTTCTCGCGATCTTCTTTGCCTTGAGGCGTGGAGTTTGACCTGCGGGCCTGCCACTGGGAGAAAGAGTTCCACGCGAACGACACCATCTCCTCATTTCCGTGGGCAAGCAGGCCGACAAAGTCCAGCATCTCTGCGAGGAACCTAGCCACGTAGGCGCCTCGTGAGAAGCCGAACATGTAGATATCATCACCTGGTGAGTAATATCGCATCAGAAAGCGATAACCGCCCACGACATGCTGGTCGAAGGATGATCCCACCGCGGAATCTTTGGCCATTTGGTAGTATGACTTGCACTTGGCCCGCAGGCCGTTGTGCGTCAAGTTGTCGGAGACAACATACGTTCCGATGCCAGCTGTGACAACGTCAACAGTCGCACGTCGACGTTTACTCGGGACGACTTACGTTGGTAATAGTGAACTATCGCTCGGGTTAGCTAGCTGGCAGAAAAGAAAGGCCGGCCAAGTGCAGAGGACGGAGACTCACATTGGTCGTTTGCGTTGCTGTCTAGCATGCGGAAGATTTTCAGGATGTTGCTGTCGCTATCGTCCCCCCGGAACTTGTTTCCGGTTCCGTCAAAGCAAAGAATCAGCTTTCGCCGGGGGCCGCACACCTGCCCGGTCCGGAATGCGCCGTTGTCGAACGGGCTGACATCCCTTGACTCTCTGATAGCCGACTGGCCGTTCTGAGCGTGAGGATGCTTGAGAATATTAGGATGCATCGTTGACACTGATGTTCATACGCGAAGGTTGTCTTCTTTTCTCAGCTCTTAACACTCATGGAGTGCCAAGTAGCTACTTCTTCGTGCGCGGGCGTGGGCGCTTTTCCCTTATACGGGTGGTTATGTTTCGCGATCTTTCGGCACCCCGTCGCATTCCATATGTTTCTCAAGGGGGCACGGCGGTCTGGCAAGTCCTGGTAGTCGGTGACAGGTAATATGCAACCGGTCAGATTTGGACTGATGTGCGTCACCAAACGGCATTCCTATAGACGCTCGTCTTTTGCATGGGCCAGTCGTTGCTCATCAGCGGCGCCGACTTTCCGCTCGTGTCTTACACCATCTGCAATGCATTTCTAACCCAATGTCGTGAAATGATACCAGAATTGAATCAGCATGATCGTCGGCCTCGGTCAAGACCGTGAGCTTCACTGCACCGGCGGAGCCACCGCGACTCACACCGTCCATGAGTAAAACATTTTTGTGAAACAGATCTACACCTAACAGCCACTAGCAGAAGCATTGGAACTGCAAACCCCTCTTTCTAGCAAACTAAGTCATCTGTGGTATGAATGTTTTCGGACAAGAGCATCCTCAGCTTTGAGCCTAGAGACCAGGGAAAGAGACATGTCTCATGCCCAATCTCGAAAGATGCCCCTTGTTAAGGAATGAACTTGGCGCAAACCGCTCCTTTGGGCAGTCGCCCAAATCCGCTCGACCACTAGCTCTTCAAAAGCCGAGATAGCTCGCAGATGTGCGAAGGACTACTGGCACTCGGAATGTAATACAATAGTAGATCACTGTGAGACATACGGCAGAGCTAACAATGCCACCAATCACCAACTGCCACGGAGTGACATCATCAATGGCTGGAGGCTTGTCTTGCAACTCTTGATGCCCATTCGGGAGCGTTTTCACCGTCAAGAGATATGACCCGCAATGTGCCAAGTCCTGTCGGAACGGGTCGATCTCATCAAGGCTAGGGCGCGGGGATCTGCGAGCCGGTTGGCTGGCTCGACGGTTACACAAGATTCTTATCTGTCTCTCTGGATTGCGGAAATATCTTCACATGAAGGCTGACTTTGGCCTCAAGCGTGTAAGCGGATTCAACGCATTGGGCAGCGCAGTCAAGACTGATTCCCATCGCACAACATACACGAGCCGTGAATGCATGTCTTGGAGCGATGCTGTTGATCAGGAATGCCGGCGCTCAGCCGTGTTGCAGATGAGTTCTTCTCAAGAGGGCCGACGGCAGCTCGCATTGCGTGTGTCCCTGCCGCGAAAGTCAGTTCGGCAGTACGGCCGCATCCAACGGTCACAAATGATTCGTCAACGGCATCCCGGCGGTTGCATCGCGGGCAGAAACCGCAAATTTTGAGCAACCTCGAAAGGAAGCATGGATCGGCAGATGGGCTGAGCGATGATCTTTCCCTAGTGCTCCCGGGAGGGATCACCACCGATGGTTGCAGAGGCACATCCGGCCGACATGCCATCCGCGGTGGGGTCTAGTCCCAGACAGCATCTAAGACAGTCGAGCGCTATCGTCGCGGTCTCACCCGTTGGCATTCGTGAGTGTTTTCACGTGCCTCAGCATGAAGTGGTACCGACGGAGAGAGACGGCCTGAAACCCAATTGCAATAGAAGTCACCTCATTTGCGGTCGAGATGCTGTGTCCCTGATAAGAGTGCGAGAATACCCAGACGTAGAGAGGGCTTGCTCGCCTCGCGACTCTTTCCAACGGACGGACGTAAAGGATCAACAACACTTACACCAATAACTTGCCCGTCATGAAGCGAGGGAGCCATTCGAGCGGCGTGGCAGAGCATGAGCACGTCGAGCTGCATTCCGCTAGACACGACCATGGCGTCCGCCCTCACGCGAGAAGCGTGGACAGTCCTAGCAAAGGCGATCCAACTTATGGCAAGCATGATGTCAAGTTGAGTGGTCTTCGCAAGGCTGTTGCCGAATCGAAGCGACCGCTGCCAGTCATGTTTGGTGACGGGTCATACCCCGTGGACCAATCTCGCCCAGGAAAGCGGCAAGAATTCAAGGCTTTGCAAGCTCGAGGTATGAAATTCGATTTTCAGCTCAAGGAGGTTCATTTCCTAATAGTTTACCCCAGACTTCAAGACTTTGTACGACATTCTTAAAGGAAAAGTCAAGGACCACGGGATCCAGGATGACAAGACCATGATCATGGAACGCACCATTCAAATCGTCGCGAAGCTGCCGCATAGATCCAGACTTCGAGACATCCTTACCAATGTCTTCATCGAGCAGCTTTGGGACTCTCTTGAGCACCCGCCACTGTTGTACTTGGACGGCCCTCCGGAAGATTCCAAGTTGGACGCTGGAAGACGCGACAAACTCGGCAACCTTAAGCCTGTGAAGTACATGTACCGCACAGCTGATGGATCTTACAACGTGAGTATTGTCAATCACGGAAGCATTTGGGCATACTAACCACCTCGAAGAACCCGTTGTTCCCTCTACGCGGTGCTGCGAAACAGCCGTATGCTCGGTCTGTCAAGCCTCGCCATGTTGCCCTGGGCGCCTTACCCGACCCAAGCTTGGTCTTCGACTCAGTTATGGGCCGGCGCGAATTCAAGCCACACCCCAACAATGTTTCAAGTGTTCTATGGCACTGGGCGACGATCATCATCCACGGTATTTCGCCTCCGTCAAACGTGCAGCTGGCTTATTCTGACAACTCCTAGATTTGTTCTGGACAGACCGCCAGAACTCCAACATATCGAACACGTCGGCTTACCTCGATCTCTCCCCGCTGTATGGAAGTGATCAGATAATGCAAAACGAGGTGAGGTCGCACGTGGACGGGAAGCTCCACCCCGACGCGTTCGCCGACGCGCGACTGAACATCATGCCCCCCGGTGTCTGTGTCCTCCTCGTCATGTTCAATCGTTTCCACAACCACGTTGCGGAGAACCTAGCTGCTATCAACGAGAACAATCGCTTTCCGCGTCCGGCCGATGGCGATACGGAGGCAGCCAAAAAGTACGACGAGGACCTCTTTCAGACCGCACGACTGGTCACTTGTGGGTTGTACATCAACATCACTCTTGTCGACTACGTCCGCAACATTGTCAATCTCAACCGCACCAACACGACTTGGACGCTGGATCCACGCCAAGAGGCCGGCGCGGGTGCTGGTACTCCGAAGGGTGCCGAGATCGGTACCGGAAATGTCAACTCGGCTGAATTCAACCTCTGCTACCGCTGGCACTCCTGCATCTCCAAAGAGGACACGGAGTGGATTGACAAGGCTTTCACAAAGAAGCAACTCCAGCATGTCCTCCCGAAAAAGGAAACAGATAGAATGGCCTTCCAAGAGTTCGCGGAAATGGGCAAAACTTCCACCAGAGAACGGACTTTTGGAGGACTTAAGCGTGACGAAAACACCGGCAAGTACAACGACGATGAGTTGGTTCATATCATTACCAGCGCTGTGGACTCGGTGGCCGGCTCTTTTGGCGCGCGCAACGTCCCTCTGTCGATGAAGAACGTGGAGGTTGGAGGCATCAAGCAGGCGCGCGAATGGAATGTGGCCGGTCTGAACGAGTTCCGCAAGCACTTTGGTCTTAAGCCGTATGACACTTTCGAAGAAATCAACCCCGACACGGACGTGGCGGAGGCTCTCAGACATCTTTACCAGCATCCAGACAACGTTGAACTCTACCCGGGTCTCGTTGCGGAAGACTCGAAGAAGCCTTTGTCGCCTGGCGTTGGAATCGCGCCGACTTACACAATCTCGCGAGTGGTTTTGTCTGATGCAGTGTGTCTTGTCCGTGGTGACAGATACTATACCATCGATTACAACCCACGCAACCTCACGAGCTGGGGCTTCAAGGAGGTTGAGTACGATCTCGACGTCAACCACGGCTGTGTATTCTACAAGCTTTTCCTCAGGGCTTTCCCCAACCACTTCAAAGGGAACTCAGTCTACGCCCACTACCCCATGGTCACCTCAGCGGAGACGGAGAAGATTTTGACGGACCTCGGACGGCATGACCAATTTGACTACCAGAAGCCGCAACGTTACAAGACTCCTAAAGATTACACAACTCAGCAGGATTACGTTGAGCACGGGGAGCCCTTCCGGCGAAACGTCAACGTTCTGTCAAATAGGGCAGCCGAGCACATCTCCAAGAGCGAGAATAAGTACAAAGTTACCTGGAGCAACGGCTTCAATCGTATCATGGGTACTTGGAACAAGTATTTGTCGTCGAGCGACAACGACTACCGCAAAGCACAGGCTTGGATGGACCACGAGCTCCGCAAAGACAACGGCCAAGACAACATCAAGAGCTTCTACTTCCAGATCACCAAGAAGTTGATAAACGAAAAGTCGTACACCTTGGGTTACCATAATCCAGACATTCCCTGTGAGTTGCAGACGCACGTTGATATCATTCGTGACGTGGGCAACATGGCGCATGTGCACTTCGCTTCTCACGTTCTCAACTTGCCCCTGAAGACCAAGGAAAACCCGAAGGGTGTTTTCACCGAACAGGAGATGTATCGGGTTATGTCGGCTGTCTTTGATTCCGTGTTCCTCAACAGCGACCCGGTCAAGGCCTTCCCTCTTCAGCAGGAGGCGCAGAGGGGCCTGTCGGAGCTCGGGGCCTGGCTGGAGAAGAACGCCAAAACGCGATCCAAGCTGCCCGTTGACAGAGCTCCCGGCTCGCATCTTGCATCCTATGGATCGAACTTGGTCAAGAATCTGTCGAAAGATGGCGTCAGCACTCACGACATCACCTGGAACTACATCCTGCCAACGGCCGTGGCAATGGTGCCGGCGCAGGCGCAGATGGTAAGTCGCATTCACGTCACGATTCGCTCGATTGCTAACCCCGCGTAGATTGCCCAAGCCGTTAACTACTACCTGGACCATGCGGATCTTGTCATGAAGATTCATCATGTTGCAGTACAGCAGCAGAGTAGGGAAACCGACGCTGAGCTGCTAGGCTACGCATTGGAAGGTATCCGCCTAGCAGGCGGCTTCATTTCTTGTCGCGAGGCAACCGTCAATGAGACGATTGTGGACGAGAGAGTCGTCGATGGCAAGGTTGTGCAAGAGCATGTGAGGATTCAGCCAGGCGACAGAGTCTCTCTTACCTTTGTGAGTTGTCCTTCAATTGACCTCATGGCCAAATACTAATATGCAGCGCAGACCGGCATGGCTGGCTTGGACCCGACGCACTTCCCTGACCCGCAGAGGGTCAACCCGAGGAGGCCGTTGGAGTCGTACGTTCACTACGGTTTGGCGGCACATGGCTACCTGGGTACGACCACTACTCATGCAGCGCTCATTGGCATGTTCAGAGCCGTATTTCAGTGCGAGAGACTGGAGCGGCTGCGTGATCAGACCAAAACAGAGCCTGAGCGTTACATTGAGCAGCCCCAGGGAATCACCAAGAAGGTGACAAGATCTGTGACCTCGGGTCACGTACTGCAGCGTTCGGACAGCCACGAGGAGTCTCAGGGAATTATCCAGAAGGTGACATCTGTGGCCTCGGCGCACGTGTTGCAGCGTCCGGGCAGCCGGGAAGGTGTTACGAGAACAGATGGCGTCTCGCAGTACCTGACGGAGGATTGGGGAACACTGCGACCGTTCCCTGTGAGCATGAAGGTCAGATGGAGACCTACATGAGGTTGGCTTGAGGTTGATGAATACCCCGAATGAGATAGTATCGTCGCGTAGTCGAATCAATTGGTTTTAAGTGTGTTGCTCAGGAGCTTGCAGTCCCCCAAGTGTGATGATGGTGATGAGACTGGCTGGTGACTGGCTGTGAGTCTTGATCACTGAACAATGCGTAGAGTAAGAAATGACCACACTTTTAGACCGTCGTGAATTCATTTCGTCGCCCATTCAATCGGTGCTCGTTGGTTGCATTCGCTTGCGCTACAAGTGGCCCGACCATGACCGTCGACGGCACAGGAAATCCGAACATGGGTCATTCTCCGCCTTGGTCGGAGGGGCCCGACAGGGGGTTCCGATGTGGGACGACCGAATTGCAGAGATGCCCTGTGATGACGATCATTTCTCCGCCCAAGACATGGGCGGGGCTGCGGTCTTGCCCTGAGTGCCAAGTCGCAGAGACATTGATTGCCACGCGTCCAAGGCCAATTGCAAAGGGATGAATTTCTTTGCAAGGGATGGGATTGGCTGCAACCGACTCTGACAGGTCTTGGCCTAGATATTGCGACCGAGACAGTGCTGACGGTGATGGCGGGAATGAGGGGCCTTTGAAGGACAAGAGGAAAGAAGAACAAGAGAAGAATTGGATTCGCATAGTCTGTGCCCCGCGGATCCGCCCTCGCTGCACCAGAGGATGTGCAGTGGTTGTGATCGATCAACAACACTGTTCGGCTTCGAGCCGAGTTGTCGAGTGCAACGCGGAGCCGCGTGGGCGTGGGATGTCGCATTCGCATGCTGCATCCCAGGTCATATTTTCACACAGACATCAATACAAAGCATTTGAATGGTGTATATGTGAGTCTAAATGGCCATCCATTCATCATCATGATGTTGATTCCATGATACGGCACTTACAGATCTCAGTTTGTGGCTTGCATGTGGCTGATGTATGGTTGTGTGTGTGGCTGGTGTTGGGATGAAAAGAGCGGCAAGGCAGCCGGCGACAGTCTTGAAAACATTATTTCAGATACACAGCAGACGGCTGAGCGTGCCGCCGATATTGTTTCAATGTGATTGCCAGTTGCAGAGAGGGCTATTCTGGTTCCGCCAAGAGGAGACGGCATGAGGGGGCGAAGACATAACAACGGAGATTAAGGAGGATAAATGACGGTAGCCCCGTTGTGCCTGGCGGCGGATGGGTCAAGAGCCCCAAGAATACAGATTCTGGAACTCACTCACCTCCGGTTCTGGGCCACCGGCCGGCGCACGCGAGCGCTTCGGGAGGGCTTCCACGCTGTTCTGTCGGGTCGGAGCAGCTCCTATTGATCCATGTCATGGGAGTGAGAGAGTCCCATGTCCGGGTCCGACACGCTGTGTGGGTTCTATGTGGATAAGTCTTCTTCCAAGCCGTGGCTCTCATGCCCCCCCTTTCGTCGGCCATATCTTTGTAACAGGCTCAGCCCAATTGGACAGGCAGTCTGTTTTTGGTCCTCGGATGAACAAGCTCTCCACACTGGCCCCTGCGGCAGCCAGTGACGTTGGGCTGAGTTTATTAACTTCGGACGACCGTTCGTTTCCTGGCGTTTCGCATGTCGACACAACCCTGTCCGATTAATATATCCGCCGTCAAGCGCCTAGACCATCATCAAGAACGGGAGCGCAAAATTGCGTGAAAAATCCACCGAAACGCCCTGCTTGCTCACGATGCTGTTGGCTGACCGATGAACCCCTGCCTTTCCGAGGGAAACTTCCCTACCGCCGCATGCCATTCCATCCCTTCGCAAGCCATCACCACGCTCACATCCTCGACTGGCCTCTGAGTACCGGGCCCAATGTCGGCACTGCTTGCCTAGCTCGGCCGGGCTCTGGACTCTGTCCCGGGGTCCCCTCCGAACGGACGTCACCCGACAGACCCTCACCTTTCATCTAACTGACTCGACTTACTATTGTGCGTTCCCCTATTCGTGCAATGCCCGAATCACAACCGCCATCATCGTCCCACGATGCGCCACTATCCACGTTGCCGGAACCCGACAGTGCCAACGTCCTTGGATGGATCATCATGGATCTCAGATTGTTGGCCCCTCGATGGGGCTGACAACCAGGGACGCGGGTGCATGGCCGTCGCAGTGCGTCCCAATTTGGGTCTTTCGCAGTCAGGGGGGCACCATGGATCACGATAGATATAATACTGCGACCTAATCCGGCCCCAACACCGACTGAGTTTGCTCTCTCTCCTCATCGTTGCTACAAACTTCGTTTCTCTCTCTTTTTTGCGCTGGTTGCTGCTGTCTTTCTTCTGCCCTCTGTGACGGGTGTACTCTCTCTTTGACACTCTCGTGTGCCATTCATTTCTTCATCACAGCTTTCAACGACGACTTACACATCAACACCCACACTCTCTTTCAACCAACGACACCAATACAATCCTTCACCATGTTCAAGTCCCTCCTCGCCACGGGACTGTTGGCTGCTGCCGCCACGGCCCAGCAGACCACTGCCTACACTGACACTACCACCGAGATCAAGTTCCAGCGCTACACCGAAACGACCGGCTTCTCCTTTGGCGTTGCCCTTCCCTCAACCGTCGGCAAGGACTTCATCGGTCAGATCACCGCCCCCATCACCGCCGGATATGCTGCTGTCTCGCTCGGCGGTCCCATGACCAACAAGCTCCTGGTCGTCGCCTGGCCCAACGGAAAGTCCGTCCAGACCTCGCTCCGCAAGGCCTCCGGATACACCAACCCCGAGGTTGTCACCGACTCCAGCATCACCCTGAAGCCCATCGAGTCCGGTATCTCCGTCAACGAGACCGCCTTCACTTACACCTTCCTTTGCGAGGGCTGCATCACTGGCGACACCACCTCTTTCACCGGCACCGCTGACACCACCACCTTCGGCTGGGCTTACAGCACCACTGCTCTCACCGACACCACCAGCTCCTCCGTTGCCCTGAACTACCACGGCGCCGGCTTCGGTCTCTTCGGTGCCAACCTCGCGGACGCCAAGTCTGCCGACTACGCCACCTGGGCCGCCAAGGCCTCCGACGCCGTCACCTCCCCCGGCACCGGCGGCAACGGAACCACCCCCGCCACCCCGGCCAACATCACCACCACCATCTCCAACGCTACCTACGACTACATCGTCGCCGGCGGTGGTGCTGCTGGTCTGATCGTTGCTGAGCGTCTTGCTGAGTCTGGAAAGAGCGTCCTCCTCCTTGAGCGTGGTGGCGCCTCTCTTGCTTCCACCGGAGGCAAGGCCACCGTCGACTGGAACAGCACCGTCACCCAGTACGATGTCCCCGCCATGGGCTACTACCTCTCTTCCGCCAAGGAGACCAGCGAGTACTGCACCGACACCGCCAGCATGGCTGGCTGCATTCTCGGCGGCTCTACCATGGTCAACGCCATGATGTGGGTTAAGCCCCCTGCCCACGACTTCGACGACAAGTGGCCCACCGGCTGGAAGTGGTCTGATGTCGAGTCTTCTGCCAACAAGCTGTACGAGCGCACCCCCGGCACCATCCTCGCCTCCAAGGACGGCAAGCGCTACGACCAGGGCGCCTACGATGTCATGTCCCAGTGGCTCGCCGGCAACGGATTCTCCGAGGTTGATGCTCTCGCCGAGCCCGACAAGAAGGAGGCCGTCTTCACCCACCCTCCCTGGTTGATCGAGGACGGTCTGCGTGGTGGACCCGTCAAGGACTACCTTCCCCTCGCCCAGGCTCTACCCAACTTCAAGCTCCAGCTCAACGCCAAGGTCATCCGCGCTGTCCGCAACGGCACCCACATCTCCGGTGTTGAGATCGAGACCGGCACCAACTCCCGCCAGATCATTAACCTGAACGCTGGTGGTGCCGCCATCCTCTCCGCTGGTGCTCTGTCCACCCCTCGCATCCTGTTCAACAGCGGTATCGGCCCCAAGGAGCAGATCCAGACCGTCAAGAGCGGCTCTACCCAGGTCACCCTCCCCTCCGAGGCCCTCTGGATCGACCTCCCCGTCGGCAAGAACGTCAAGGACCACCCCATCTTCACCGTCACCTTCAAGACCAAGTCCACCCTCAACTCTCTCGCCAGCACTGCCTTCACCGCTCCCGATGAGACCGATGTTGACCTTTTCGCCAAGGGCTCTGGTGTCCTCGCCCAGGCCGGCCAGCGTCTTAACTTCTGGACCAGCGTCGAGGGCTCCGACGGCAAGAAGCGCTACGTCCAGGGCACCGTCAACTCTCCCAGCAACGACACCGTCAAGGCCAAGGTCTACCTCACCCACGGTCTGACCTCTGTCGGTGAGCTCGGCATCTCCGCCGACGGCTCCACCAAGTTCACCACTGAGCCCTACCTGACCACCGACGCCGACAAGGACGCCATCACCTCGTTCATGCAGCAGCTCATCGACTACGCCTCCAAGTCCAACAGCACCCTGACCATCTCCGGCAACGCCACCGCTGCCAGCCTCATCTCTGAGCACACCACCGGCAGCCACTACGTCGGTACCGCCGTGATGGGAGCCGAGAACGACGGCAACTCCGTCGTCGACACCAACACCAAGGTCTGGGGCACCGACAACCTGTACGTCGTCGACGCTTCCATCCACCCCGACCTTCCCACCGGCAACACCCAGGCCATTGTCATGGTTGCCGCCGAGCACGCCGCCGCTCAGATTCTGGGCGGTGCCACCACCGGTTCTGGCTCCGGCTATAGCTCCGGCTCTGGATCCGGCTCCAGCAACACTGGTTCCGGCAGCTCCGGCTCCGGCAGCAGCGGCAACACCGGCAAGGCCGGCTGCAAGCGCTCCGCCAAGCGCGCCGAGAGACAGCTCCAGCGCCTCCAGCGCTTCCGTCGCGCCCACCACATCTAAGTGGACCAAACAAATATCTTCCTGTTACTATAGCTTGTCATTTTTGACTTATTTTGTATGTAAATAAAAGCAACGGCCAAGTCCGAATTGTATGTATTAGTTCTCAAACCCGTTGAAGCTTTATGTGATCCATGTATTGGCCAGTGCCAGTGCCAGGCCAGCACGTGTGCCTCCAGGAACGACAGCCCCCGACCCCAAGGCACCGGAGATTTTCTGCTCCCCGTCTGGAAATGAAAGCGAGGCTTTTGACAGGCTCCCATGTCCGCAGGTCCCGGCCGTTGACTTGAGGCAGCCGGGGTGCGTGCGGAGAATTTAAGCCCTGGGCATGCCAAAAGTGGCCGTCGAGTCTTTCCTGGCTGGTAATTGACTCTCGGCCGTGCTTCTAGCATCGCGTATGCACAGATGTTCCTCCAACAGGCGAAACATCTTGAAGGGTGGCCGCGGAAAGCGTGAACACTGGGATTTTGCGGAAACAGTACCTTTCGTCATCCGATATATCGATTAGAGAACATTGTCCCACAGTATGATGGTGCTGCTGGAGAAGTTAAGCAAGATCGGCGGATGTGCAGTTACACACCTGTTGATTTCAAACAACATCAGGCCTAGGAATCTGGCTCTAGACTGAACGCGTAGAATATACAATCACGTTAGTCCGAGATCAGAATATGATTACATGCACTCCGTTGAATCCTCGGGTGGGGCAATCGACCGCTGTTTCCCGCAGTCCGGCCGACGCCATCTTTCGTCTCATGCATGCCTTATCCACAGGTCCGATCAAGTACTCATGATTGGAGTAGTGTGAAATATGTGGTAAACTTTAGAGACGGTAATGCCGGGCAAAGACCGTGACCGTCTGAACTATTTGAAGCAGACGCCCTACCTCAGGAGACTAGGTCAAGAAGCAGCGACTCAAGTGAGAATTTCTCAGATCGACTTCGCAACCATGGAACGTATTTCATATCAACTTCTTACTTACGAAACAACCAAAGGCCACAGAGGCGCCATTCACGTGAATGGCATGGTGTACGATCTCTGCGATGTGGTCTCTACTACGTGTGTCAGCATGCTTGATGCCCTCCGAAATTGGGATCAGATTAGTTCAAGATTAGAGACCTTTGCTCTTGATCCAAATACGGCAAATATCTCATCTCAAGCCCTCAAGAACGTCAATATATTGGCACCAATTCCGAGTCCGACGACAGTTTTCTGTGCGGGAGGCAACTTCACAGATCATCTCGACGAAATGAGCCGCGTTTTGGACGTCAAGCCAGGTCCAAATTTGAAGGA
The DNA here is from genome assembly GCA_026319125.1 of Colletotrichum noveboracense. Taxonomy (NCBI): domain Eukaryota; kingdom Fungi; phylum Ascomycota; class Sordariomycetes; order Glomerellales; family Glomerellaceae; genus Colletotrichum; species Colletotrichum noveboracense. The sequence continues at coordinate 157,624 of JANUHK010000082.1, read as the reverse complement.
AAGAGGAGAGCCACCTTTTTTCTTTCTCAAGAACACCACAGGAGTTTGCGGGCCAGGATCTGTGACGAAAATAGATTCCCCAGACATCATGGTAGACTGGGAACTTGAACTCGTCGCGATCATTGGGCGTGTCGCACGTCACGTCTCCAGGGATGAAGCTATGAGATATGTAGCGGGTTTTACTGTCGGAAACGATCTTTCTTTTCGACAAAACATTCAGCGAAAAGAACTTCAACCTGGAGATGCCTTCAAATTTGACTGGTTTCGTCAAAAGTGCTTCGATGGCTCTTGTCCGGTCGGCCCGTGGATGATGCCGACCAACCAGGTCCCGAACATAGAAGACCTGGGAATGAGGCTTTGGGTTGACGATGAACTCATGCAAGACACTAATACAGGGAATATGATTTTCTCTGTCGCCGAGCAAGTTGCAGAGCTCTCTCATCAACTGACCTTACACCCTGGCGACATGATCATGACTGGAACTGGAGCTGGCGTCGGGCTTGGCCGCGGGAGATTTCTGAAGACTGGAAACACTGTGCGATGCATGATCGAAGGCATAGGAGAATTTAGCCACTATATTGGGTAAGACAACCTTGATTGGTTCTCTTCGAGTACGTCAACTTGGAACAGAGCCTTCTTTCTGAGTTGATAAGCTACTACAGATAAGCAAGATCAAATTGAACAAAATCTTGGCTTAACCGCGCGCGAGACCCTCAAAGCACCACGGTTCCAGTTCGAGTCCCCATCTGCTACAACTTCCTGCTCTCCACCTTGCTCGGCACCAACTCCTGAGAACCGTGCAAGTCTTACGCCACAGCCTTGGCTGCTTTTCTGTGGGCGCATGCCATAAGTGAGTATTCCATTTTGGGTCACTTACGCTCTCGCCTCTACCCAGGATTTTGTAAGATGCCAGAGAAACCACCCGACCGCTGCCATCGGGTAGGTCGTCTAATTGATAGACATAGCTTGTAAAGCAGCGGAGGCATTTCCTAGATCTGGTGAGAATGGCTATTCTGTCCGGTCCGTCCTTCTCCTCGTTCCAAGGATCGATCCGGTGCGCAGTGGGCTCCAAGTGTTGTGGTTTTTGTTCCGGCCAAATCTGAGGGAACTCTTCGGTCCAGCGAACGTGGCCACAGCAATTGTTCATAGACCGCAAAATGGGTTTCAAGTTTGGTGCGGCCACACGCTGCTGTTGCTCATCACCGTGACATGGAAGCATGGCAATGACTGTTCGAAGAATAAGCTCGCCATCCCAGATGAGGCACCTCGTAGTGTACCGGATTTGCGCATGGCCGACTCGGTAATCCTTGCTTGAGGCGAGCATATCCAGCGAATATCTGTATGTCCTCTGGCGATACGATCGCATAATCGCATATACCACATTCCAGTGCGTGTTTTCTGGGAGATATATCGATTGAAACTTCCCCACACGCTCTGCCATTGTCCAAATGACACAGGGGTTTCCTGAAGGTGGGAGGGAAGCTTGAGGCATATGGTATATGCGGCAAGTATGGCAGGGGACCTTCTTCACTGGAAAGCCGTCGCGCTCCAATAGCAGTAGGAGTTCGAACAATGAGCGCTTGTCTGTAATGTCGAGGGATTTCGATCCTAGCTTGTGGTATAACACTGTGCTCGTCAATGCAAGTGATGCTCGTGCAGCTGCGGTGAGATGATCCGTAATGCAGAGGAGAAGCTCCATTGGTAAAATCTCAACAGTACTGTACCCAATGACTAAATAGCCATTGAAGGTTCGCGGGCGTTCTTTTTGCTGCCTGGAGCCAAATAATCGACGAATGGCTTTAGTTATGGGAGCTGGTTTTTGATGCAGTAGTCCAGCTTGATTGAGCAATCTCTGAGCTGCAGCAACTTCATCCAGTTGAATCAATTTCTTTCCGTTGCTGGAATCCATCTGCGATAAGGAAATGTCGGTTTGGCCGAATGAATAGTGGAGAGGTAGATAATGAGCTAAGATGTTTTGGCTATTTTGACAGATTACTAGGTATTTTCTCGATTTTGATGATTTTGCATTACTTTAATATCACTCGCACTGTGGCAGTGCATGAAGTTGGGGTACCAGAGACACACTTCGAGCAGCAAGTCTAACACTGCACGTCAAGGTACCTAGCCATTGGATAGCTAAGGGTGTTCAATAGAGGGCGGTGTGATTGTCCGGCAGAACCTCTCTGGAAACTTAATCACGACTGCCTTTGACGTGCAGAAATTCTTCTTCGTTTGAATGATGATCTGGCGAGACATCCATAGGGTCTTGATTTTGAATTCGCAAAAACGCACTATTCAACGTTCACGGCGTCTAAACAGTGATGAAGATTCTGTCGCGTCTGCCACGGGCAGACATTCCCAACAAGAGGAAGAGGCAAATTGAAACCATCGTCTCGGCTTGCAAAGAGAATTTCTGATATTACAGATTGTCAACAACTTGTCTTTATGCCATTAGGCTAGGTAGGTTTCCGAGATAGTGCGAGTCGCTCGCACTACTCGGTTGCCGCATATTCCATACAGTTGCGCTTTGACGATTTCCACCATCCAAGTGAAAAGTTTAAAGCATACTAGTCTCTACATGAAGCCATATTTGCCGAAACATGTGACTCGGCTAACCTTCCATCTTCATCAACTACGTCTGACAGCATCATCACATCCTCATCAACATGGAGAAGCCAAACGTGAATATCTCACGACTGAGGCTTGGCCAAAGTGAATCCGGCCCGGCGTGTAATTCATGTAGAAGGTAAGTTTTGTTCCTTGAAATATCTCGCTCGCATGCGAATAACTAACCAACGAAGACGGAAGTCAAGATGTTGGTTCTTATTTTCCCGGTTGCATAGGCCGTGCTAGCTGCTAAGCAATCGAATGTTAGGTGACAAGTTAACCATCTTGCACTTTCTGTATAGTCCAGGGGCAATCATGCGTCTACTCTCCACTCCGCAGGAAGCCAGGTCCAGCTAAAGGATCAAAACACATTAAAGGCACGAAGGAGTTGGAACAACGCCTAAGTAGTGCATCCTATGGCCAAAATCATTCTACGTCTCGAGGCTGACGCCGATCTTATGTTCTCCAGCTCGAGTAGAAGAGTTTCTCAAGCTTCCTCAGCCTCCGAGGGCATCTGGCCTACCCGCGGATGTCTCGGAACAATCTCAGCCAGCGAGCACAGAGTATGAGATGACGGCAAGTCTCGCTCCTTTAATTGATGCGCCATCATGTATCCCACCCGCCATTACGTACTATGAACCGGTGTCTCCCAGCAGTATTCAATCAGTCCTCCGAGCTATCAAGTGGATCAATTGGACAGACGACAGAAAGGTTCTTAGTCCGAACAAGAACACACTTCAATCTACCTGTAGTCGTCATTCCAAACTGCCTTGTTACATTGGGGATGGGACTCTTTGGACGGATGATGAGCACTGGTTGTGAGACGAGTCCCTTGGTACTTTCACCGCTGCGCCGCTGACTACTCTTGCCAGAATCTCTGCATATTTCGAACATGTTACTCTGCCTCTCTCTATTTTCTCACCGACCCGATTCTATGCTCAATATGCGGAAGGAAATATTCCGCCCTACTTGTTACACGCCATGTTTTCGCTCTCGAGTCGGTTCACAGAGGCGCCAGGTGTTTTGCGTCTTGCGCAAAATGACCTGCCCGGTCTCGCAGAGAGATTCTACCGAACAGCCTCTGGTAAATTGGACCATTTCGAAGGCAGCTACAGAGGAATCGGCATGGCCGAGGTTTAGACTGCTTTTCTCTTGGCACATTACCAGTACACTTATCTGCCTATTGGATCGGCCTCTTATCAGTATTCCAGGGCAGTCAGGTGGGCATACACTTGTAACCTACATCAAGTCGACAATCCTCGCCCAGGGTCTCGAAGAGATGAATCGGATTATACCGTAGACGATGAGGAGAAGAGATGTCTATGGTGGGCCCTGTGGGCCATGGATAGTTTCGCCAGTCAGATGTCTTCAGTGCCTCCGAATATTGAAGATGGAAGTTCCAGCACCCTGTTGCCCTCTTGCCGGCTGTCGAAACTCGCTATTGGTAACTTCCCGCCCTCTGCGACGAGATCGTTAGACGATGATCGAGAAAAGAACTGGTACAGCCCACTTCCTGGAGAGACACCAGGAGTTAAGGCGCCATTAGTCAGGCTATCAGCGACGGCATTAGCGCGGGAAATGAGTTCTCTGATAAGACTGAGGCAAGCTAGGCCCACAATCGCCGTCAAAAGTCGTCTTGACCGTCTCGAGAGGCATTGGTACTGCATGATATCAGGCCTCTCTCCTGAGTTTCTGTCTCCCGAATATTGCGCAGCTGATCAGAGTGTGGAGGGTCATCGTCTGAGACTTGAAGCTTTACATCTGGTACACGTGTAAGTATGATCATATGGCCTTTTAAGTTGAGCATTAAGATTTTGCGTCATACTGAAAGATGATGCTAGAACAGGCTTGCTATCTGGAATACCGCCGCTGCGCCCATTAACGATGGAGCGCGATAAGTGGCTTAATAGAAACGACGCATCATACAACTATGAAACCCGATGGAGCAACAGCATATCCCACGCTCTTCGCATTGTCGCACTTTACCAACATGGAAATTGGCCTTCTCAAGCATTTCTCGAAGGTGATGCAATCACTCTGTTCCCCATCCTGTGGACAGCAGCGTCGTTCTTGTCCCTTGCACTCATGTGATCTGGACCGGTTGATGCCACGGAGAAAATAGCCTTGCTGGATGCATTAGACTCAGTCATGATACAACTGACGCAGGCATTGCGACATTGGGGCATTGCTAGACTTTTCCTTTGTGAGTGGAGATTGCCAAGTTCTTCAGTTTCCATTGCTGACTGGCCACTTCTTACAAGCCTCTCTGAAAGAGCTTCGAGGCTTAAGTTATTTCAGACTTGACATGAGTACCATTTTCCAGCTTGTTTTAGGGATCTACAGCCCACTGAAACAGGATGCCGTGGAGCGCGAGGAACCGAAGGGCTCTTTGGAATCAACTGTCGCAGAGGATGGTGTCTTTAGGGACGACCAGAATTCCGAAGGCACTCCAACTCACATGGCATCTGCGTGGACCGGAGAAGATATGTCCTCGTTTATCAATTGGCCTGACGGAAACTTGGGCAATCAAGACAGTGAATGGTGCGGTCCAGAAACCTCATACGGGCTGTAGTGGCTGTGAGAAGACGGCATCGAGCGTTAGGATATGCGTTCATGAGAAAGTAGTTCCGATTTGAGTGATCTCCTCCTCAACATATGCAATGGTGTTCGTCGAAACCCAGCAGTCCATGTGAACTTATCTCCGATGACCGCTCTACGCCCCGCGATGGCGTGGGTAATCCTTGAGATGGCGACATTCTACCCCTCAAAACCTCACGATACACCTTTGCCCCAACTGGGGAAAATGGGGCACTTCAAAAGAGCCATTTAGAATACGTTATGCACTGTCCTCATCAACGAAGATTGACGAGATACCATGTTCTTTAACTTGTCCTTGGCGGTAAGCCATTCACAATGACGCAAGAACGATAACGATTGATGTGATGAATGCCAAGAGGACAGGGTCTTGACTTTTCACAGTCACCAACACCAACCTTTATCATTGTCCAGACCAGCCGCCGACATCCGAAGCGATTTCTGCCCTATGAACTTTTCTTAGCCAAGAACGAGGTATTTGCCTGAATGGCTGGTTTTACATTGCGTGATCATGCACAGTATTTGTGTCACTGGGAGTCGTGAGGTGTGTGAATGATTGCTTATCCAAATGGAGATATGCGACAATTAGTCGAGCATTCTTGGATATTTCCTTCGTACGTCAGCAATCTGGGAGCTGATGACAACGCAGCCCAAGGCCATATGTCGCTGTAAACCCGTGACTTAAGGAATTACAACCTATAATAAGCTAGTCGAGTATTGTCCTTTCGTCTGCTTGACTGCCTTATAACTATAATGGGTAAACATATGAGCCCCGGATGGCCTAGCATAGAGAAACCTCGACTGCTAATCTATGGGGTTTATGAAGGGGGCGCGAGTCCGGAGCAGCTCCTTCTCCACACCACCATAACGAATCACTCCCTTCAACATCAAGATATCGCCACCGTTTCTCGGGTTCTCTCCTAGATCTGTGAACCCTCATGCATGCGCCTGCGACATCAGCAAATCAGATCTCATGGATAATGAAGGGAGGATCTCCGCAGGGTGAAATTGCTGGAAATCTACCAGGTAAATGCCAAGCTTTAGTATGGTGTTCTGCCTCAGGATTGGGCATCTTAGTCGGACTTCAGCCGGTCTGCGTCGGGTCTCGCCCGATTTCTTGGTTTCATCGGCTGCCCATTCCAGCCAGAATCTGCTTCCAAGACGTTTGACGACTTACAAACCCTCCATTGCGACAGAATCCTGCAGCCTTTTGTTGTACTCCACGTGGAGTACCAAATCTTGGCAAATAGAATGCTTTTGATATAACATCGTGGAGAATATGGTTGCGGCCATGAGAAAGCCCGCTAATTGTCCTTGCGCAGACAATCAGAAAACTAACACCCACTCCATCTATTTTACGGGGTTTCTTAAGGGCATTGACTACTCCTAGGTATGCCTGGTTCCATCGCGGAAGTCCGGCCAGCCGATGCCGATGCCAAAACTTCAGCTTCTTCTCAAAGCAACGACAAGGGCATCGTCGAGCCGGCTATCACTGAGGTCCTCCAAGAAGCACCGAAACGAACATGGAAATCTTACTTGTGGGACACCTTTGACAAGTCTCCAGAGGAACGTCGCTTTCTCTTCAAGCTTGATGCGGTGTTGATGACATTGGCATCACTTGGTTACTTCATTAAGTATTTGGATCAGGTACTTGATGAAAGCACGCCCGGCGAGAATGAGCAGTGACTGAAACATCCAGGTCAACATCAACAATGCATTCGTGTCTGGCATGAAAGAAGATCTCAGCCTGTATGGGAATGAGCTCAACTATATGCAAGTTTGTTGGACGGTTGGATACGTGATTGGAGAAATTCCGAGGTGAGTCTGCCTCTTGCTGTGTCACTCAACAGGCGTAATGACAACCTCCCTAGTAACATGCTTCTTACCCGGATTCGCCCTCGAATCTGGATTCCAATTTGCGAGGTGGGAAACTAAAAGCCATTTGCACATTCAAACAGCAACTGATTGACATATAAGGTTACCTGGTCGGTTCTCACCATCCTACTTGCAAAATGCCAGACTTCAACTCAGATCTACGTCCTTCGCTTCTTCATTGGCCTCGCAGAATCCACCTTCTATCCAGGGATGCAATACATCATTGGCTCCTGGTACCGGAAAGACGAACTGGCCAAGCGTAGTTGCTTGTTCCACGCAATGGGAAACGTTGGATCAATGGTTTCCGGCTATCTCATGGCTGGTGCCCATAATCTTGACGGTGTGCATGGCTATCACGGCTGGCAGTGGCTGTTCATCACCAACACTATCGTGTCCCTCCCGATTGCCATTTCTGGATTCTTCTTCCTGCCTGATTTACCAGAAATCACAAAAGCCTGGTACTTTACTCCCGATGAAATCGTCCTAGCTCAAAAGCGTATGCAGCTGGAAGGACGCGCCCAGAGGGCCCCTTATACGAAGGCAAAGTTTGTCAAGATCTTTTCCAGTTGGCATATCTGGACTCTGGTCATTCTTTATATTGTCTTCAATAACGGCAACGGAGGAAACTCTCAACCCGCATTTCCCCTCTGGCTGAAGTCTGAGGGTTACAGTCTTCGCGAAGTCAACATCTATCCCACGATTACCGAGGTAGTCAGCATTATCACTACATTGATCTACGCATGGACCTCAGACAGTCTGTTTCGGGGAGCTCGCTGGCCAGCTATCGTCTTTTCAGGCCTAGTCAAAATTATCGCTTACGTTCCCTTAACAATTTGGAATGTGCCCAACAGCCTCAAATGGGCATGCTTCATCTTGTGTGGGTTTGGAGGAGGAATCAGTGGCCTCACATTCGCCTGGGCCCACGAAATCTGCAGCGATGATAACGAGGAAAGGGCTTTGGTCACCGGGGCCATGAATCAAATGGCGTACGTCTTTCAGGCATGGCTGCCATTGGTGATTTGGCAACAGGTCGAGGCCCCTGCATACCCCAAAGGCTACCCGAGCATGGTTGCCCTTTCAATCGTTCTGATCGGCATTGCATTTGTCATTCGTTTCTTACACAAGCGGGAGATACGTCTCAAAGGTGCACTTGGGCCAAATCCTGCTTGAAAACCGGATGCTGGGGGTTAGCTGTCCCTTGCCAGCTGGGGTTTACATGGATATGGGCACGTTTCTCCGATATGGGGAGGAACCATTCAAGGCAGAGAAAAAGTTGCAAATTAGCCTGAACAATACAACATCTACACATGAGTCACTCTCAAGCGGCGAACCTTGGGCCTTTCGCTCTTCTTGTTCTAGCCCACCTTTACTTGCCGATGCCTGAGTCAACCCGACTGGACATTGTAAGAAGACTACTGCAACCAGCTGACAGGTCTCCACCATACCGTCCGCCGCTTCAGACGAATACCCCACACAATGCGAACCGCGACGCGGATCGGACGACGAGGAGGTGGCTAATAGTTCTTTTTCAGCGGTACATTTGCATATCAGCAGCTTGCATGTTGCGATTTGACTAAAGTGGCATTGATGTGTATCGAGGATGAGGGAGGTAAATGTCTCGGCCTTTCCATGAGTGTGCCAACTTGGTAGAGGATGAGTTCAGTCTCACACCCAACCGTGATCCCGAGGCCAACGGTGGCTAATAAGCGAATAATGTGAAGACTTTCTCGTCTTTGCCTGTGTTATTTCAGCTCATTTACCAGGCGCTCAGAAGTCAATTGATGCGTATGACGTCCAAGGCGCCAGTCTCTATGTCGATAGTAGGATTAGTAAAGCAGAAATTGCTATCATTGTCAGGGTTCCGCGAACAGCCAAGACTTGGGGATAACAATGTGTGGCAACTCAAATGCGAAAGCGAGCCCAAACCTCGTCTTCTCGGGTTCCGGAGCGCAAACGCGAAGGGCGAAAGAATACCGAAGACGCGACGGTGATGTCGTCGTGAAGGCGCAACGCATGATAAATATAACAGACTCAATGCGAGTCCTCATCTCAGTTGGATTCTTGGTATCTGCAGTCACAAGACAGATATCACACTTACTACTACTTTTCTCCTTCCCCGGACACCAGCTTTGAAGCTCAGACCAACATGGCCTCTCCTACACCGACCAATTTTGCCATGAGGCTCACTGCGTTCGGCGCACCTCTGACGAAGGTCGAACTCCCCGTGCCCGAGGCTTCTGCGGGTACCGTCATCGTGCGAAATCTCGCGACATCCCTCACGTCCTACATGCACCTCATCTTAGATGGCAAGCTGCCACAGCACAACTTGCAGCTCCCAGTCATTCCGAATCCGCCATGCGTGGGACGTATTCACGCCGTGGGTCCGGACGCAGTACGCCTCCAGCCTGGCGATCTCGTCTACATCCAACCTATGGTACAGGCCCGCGACGATCCCTACACCAAGATTGTGCAGGGTCACATCTGCGGCACGACTGACGGGGCCTATAGGCTCTGGGAAGAGTGGAAGGAAGGTGCATTCCAGCAGTACACCAAAGTCCCCCTGGAGAACTGTATTCTGCTCAACGAAGACCGCCTATGTGGAGAGCTTGGCTACAGCCCAGCGGTGCTACAGTCCATCGCAAACTACGCTGTCTCCGCTGGAGCTATCATTGAAGCCGCAAAGCTGAAGCCCGCCGAGACCATCATCATTGGCCCATCGTCTGGTATGTTCAGCGGCCTAGCCGTTGAAATTGCCTTGGCCGTGGGTGGAAACGTCATTGCCCTCGGACGGAGCGAGAGCAAGCTCGCGGCAATGAAGCAGAGAATCGGTGGAGATCCAGGCCGTCTGAAGTACGTTGTGATGACGGGCGACGACGAGACAGACTACGGAGCAATTATGCAAGCCACCCCAGGTGGTATCGGAGCTGAGGTCTACAATGACTGGACCCCTGAGGGCAACACCGGGGCGTTCTACCTCTCAGCTGCGTCCCGCACGCTAAAGTTCAATGGTCGCATTGTCCTAAGCGGCGGAACGACAGCAGGGCTTGGAGGTTTGAGCTACATCTCGGCAGTTACCAGAGATCTGCAAATCCTCGGAAAGTGGGTTTGTAACCGTCAAACCGTGGAGTAGTTGCTCGGCATGGTGACTTGTGGATTGCTGAGGATTGGCGTCGAAAGCGGTACTATAGTGAAGGAGTTCACTTTAGATCAGGTGATGGAAGCTGTGGAACACGCTCGGAAGAATGTCGCATGGAGACACTACGCTGTTGTTTGCCCATAGTGTCATGAGCTTTACAATGCAGGTGAAGCCCTGTTTGTAAGCTGAGTAGATATGTTATGGCAAGGATTTGAATGCATTTTATATCACAGGAAAGTGTGAAGTTGTTGCTTTGATTTTGTTAAGAAACGATTGTGTGATGGGCCTTATTTTTACGCATTAGATACAACCCATTTAATGGCCTGTGACCCAGCAGTATGTTTCCGGTGTCGTTATATAAATCTATACCTCTGAAACACGTTAGTGGAAGTAATAATGATGATAGCGGCGGCAATCATAATAACGAAGACGACGACGATGATAGCGACGACAATGGCGATGGCAGCGACGACGACAGTGAATTAGAGTGTATCACCACAGAAAGGATAGTTGCTCTAGAATGGGAAAATTGAGCGGTCTCTTGAATACTTTTAGCTATATAAGAGAGATGTGAAACCCCTATGTAGATTTAAGAAGAAAAACATGACATGCTTCTTTTCTAGCAGCCGCAGATCCCAGTCACTATTAGTATCTGTGATATTCGATCACGCAGGGCCGATACCGTCAAAGAAGACCTCGTCTAACAGCGGAAACAAGGCACTCTGACCGACCCACTGCTCCGCAGCAGCGCCTCTGATACGCTCAGGTGGCAGAATAAAGCCATAGTCCCCCGTATCAGGAAGCTCAATGGTGTACGAGAAGTCAGCACCACCAATAGCGTAGACGTGATCCGGAGCAGCTCCGGTGGTTGTGTACAGCGTAGCACCACTCGGGCCAAAGGTGAACGTCGTGCGCCGTTCGGAGCTGTGCCGGATGACCTCGCTCAGGATTGACGCTGCCTTGGTCCACTTTCCAAGCTCGGGAGCATACCACTCCTCCTTCGATCCGAAAGGTGAAAGGATGTACTGGCCGTAGCTGTGCCAGTCGATAAACAGCTTGATTCCAGCCGCGTCACGGAGCTTGCGGACGTAGGCATCGAGACCTTGGTTCTCAATGGTGTCGGAGCGTCTCTGGCCTCGGTAAGCTTGGGCGCAGGCATTAGTCGAAGCACCAAGCGAGTTTACGTCCCATCCGTATTCCCAGTTTCTGTTGATGTCTGTACCATAGCAGGACTGGTTTTGTGGCGGCGGGGGAGGCGGGGTACGGGTCTTTCTCCAGAGACGATCAACTTCCTGGGAGTACGCAAAGCCGTCGGGGTTGACGATGGGGAAGATGTGGAAGTCGTAAGTGTTCAACCAGGAGTCCGTGGCATTGGTGGCGTTCTTGTGGGTGTTGATGAGTTGGAGAGTTAGGTACTCAACCACCTTGATCAGGTTAGCCGGATGCTCTGGGACATTCAGCGGCCAGCTCACCTTGGACGTAATCCATTCTCGGGCATGCACGTTGCCGCTGAAATGACATTAGAGCCTGTTTTATCATAATCTGACAGCATACAACTTACTGGTAAAGAACAGCTGGCTTTCCCGGGCCGCCGTCTCCCCAAAGGTGAATACCCTGGATGGTCCGATTCTCATAAGAGTGGCCGGCGGTAATCAGTTCGGAGTTCTCAGGGAAAGACTCGTGGAGGTTCTTGATGTACTGAATATGGTCCGCATACGGATGGTAGGAGTCATACCATGACAAATCGTCGACATCACGCTTGTATGTACCCCTGAGCTGAGACTCTGCTGTGATAGACTCGCCGAGATCCTTGTGAAGCACGCGGTAATCTAGACCTTGAGCCTCAACGTTGGCGATCTGGTCAGGAGAGACCACAATATCGATGTGAGTGTCGATGTCGTGGTTCCATTGCTCGTGGGGGATTGTCAAGAGCTTTTGTTGGACGGAGGCCAGTTCGCTAAGAGTCTTGACGCGGAGAACTTGGTAACCTTCATACGAGATGGCGCCTCGCTTCTGGACAGAGAGTCCCGCGGCGAGGGAGGCTACGAGTGAGGCGACGAGGATGGGCTTCATCGTCGCAACTGAAGGTTGATAACGGTCTACAGCGGTGCACGCGAAAAAGGACTGAGGCTAGGAATCCTAGGGTGGGGGACAATGCGGATGCCTTTAAGTATCTCACCACCAAACTGGCAAGGATTCGTGAGTTTTCTGCTGATATTGCGCATCTTCTAGGAAGTAAGCGCCAAGCCTGTCCCGCACTGCAGTACGATGATGGTGTGCTGTTACAAACTAGGATGAAATAGCAGACTTTGTACTCTGAGCTGCACTCTGAGCATGCAAGTTCCAGGTCTCAGTGCAAGCTAGGAAAGACCCCAAGAAGCGTTTTTCTGCCATAGATTCGCAATGACGTAAACCATCAGGGTCACCTTCCTTATGGAGCTAGCAAATGCATGGCGTTTCTCATCATACTGGGACGTTTTAGAATTCGCGGATTTTATTGATCATGGCGTTTTCAAATCTTAACTTCAATTGATCTCCCCCATGGTAAATCTCACAGGGGAAATTTGTGGGATGCATGCTTGGATGATCTCGTGAATCATTCGACTTCGTGTCTGCCTGGTATTGCCGAGACGCTATCTGCAGGGAGCTTTTGATTACGTTCGATCCAACTTCCTCTCATCGTCTGAGGTTGCCCGAAGTTTCCGAGAGGTCGGTTGGTGGTGTGGAAAAGTGTGGTCATACCTTTTGAGCCCAGCCACATCCAACGTACGGAGGTTTGCGCCGCACTATGAAAATTCTGTTTATACTTTGATAGATGCCTACTAAGCATCGTCATGCTGTTTATGATAACCAAGAAAGCTTCGATCCAGGTTCGCAAGAGTATTGTCAATGAAAATCGTTATCACATCTCTTCCAAGTTGCAGTGGCTTACATATTCCGCGATTGACATTTGTATTGAGATTGGCGAGAAGGGCTTTCAGGTCCACGATTGACGCACGGGTGAAGTTCCACGTCCCATGAATTAGAAAAACACGTGGCTCTCTTATCCCTTCAATGGAATGGCAATGTACGCTGTGAGGTATATACAAACCCACCGGTCCAACTGCTCAGATCGACACCGGCAACGCCACTCTCAGAGTTCATCGTGAGTATCGGTCTTCTCCTTCGCGTCTTCGGCATTGGACGTGGAGGCTCCCTCTTGGTTCTCCTTCTGTTCCTCGGCCTGGGTCGGAGCCGCCTCATCGTCTGCGTCAACCTCAACGACTTCGAGGATCGTCTCTCCATCCCATGGTTCGATGTTACCTTCAGAAATATCGGTGATGAATGCTTCCACGGCATCAATTGTGATCTCTCCAGTGAACGGGAACACTTGGCCAGTGGCTGGGTTCTGTAAAGCAACAGCGTCTTCGATGTTTGTGGGCAGGCCGAACATCGCAGGCATCTCGGGATACTCGGTCAAGTCGACGGTGACAAAGGTAATATACTGGTGATACTTCTTGGCCAAGGGAATGACGGCGGAGCTCCACGCGTCCAGGAACTGATCGATCCTGGCGAAGAAGTAGACCAACGATTTGCCTGCCTGCATCTGGGTCAGCAATCACGATACACTTGGAGGATAGCAGAAGGGAACAGACATTGAGGTACTCCGCCTCGTTGCGTCTTGTCAATCGCGGTACCAATGGCGCCGCGCACTTCTTCACGAGCTTCTCCATGGCATCGACCTCCTCCAGCTCTGACGACATTTGCATCGCGCCAATGGCATTATTCCAGCATGTAATTCGACCCGGGGATTCGGGAACGTCGGTCAAGCCGAAAGCATAGCGATCATGGAAGCGCTCGGCAAGATCATTGTACCGGTCGCGTAGGGAGGATTCTTCGGTGGTAAATTGACCGAGCACGACGACGTCGTCGCTGCTTCGGAAGGAGGACAGAGTCTGCTTCTCGACGGGGTTTATGACGGGTCGGTTCATACGATTGACGAAGGCGCCGATTCTGCGCAGGCTCATTAGCTGGGAGTGACAAGAAGTCAAGTTTAGGATTCGACGTACTCAGACCCCTTCCGGGAGCCACGATAGTGATGTTTCGTACCATCGGGCCGGTAGAAGCGGATCGCGGGGAAGGAAGCGACGTCGAGGTCGGCGCAAAGGTCGGAGGAGGCTTCGCAATCGACGGAGAGGGCAGTCGGAATCGCATCCTCGACGGCACCCCAGTGGGGCTCAAGAGCTTTAGATGAATCGCTGATATGATTAGAAACGGTGACCAAAGGCGCGGCGCATAACGTACGTTGAAGGCTTGTCGGGTCAGTATGTTGCGTGCTAGACTGACATCGTTGAGCTGCTCGGAGCTGCTGGACATTTATGGCGAGCTTACCGCGACGACTATCCAAGCGATTAGCGTAGCTCCAAAACCTCCAAGGAACTCAACTTACAGGCAATCAGGCTGTATTCATTGGTGGCAATCGCATCACGAACTTGAGCTTCTGCTTTGTGCTGCCAGCCCAAGCCGGTACCAGCGAGCGCCAGCAGCGGCAAGACAATCTTCAGAGACATTCTAACGAGTGCGACGGTGACGTATGAACACAGTGGCCGGATGCCGAGAAAAAAGAGAGGAAGAAAAAGGCTACTTCAGAGCTCGAGCTTGGGGAATTGACTCGGCGGGGAACCCTAGCTGCCCCTTGCACCCCTGAATTTAGATGAACCGCCGTTTGATCGCCTTCAGGGGGTGGGGAATCAGCGCCGAAGCATGAACGGTGTGGTGTCTTGAACTCCAGAATCTAGAGCACCGGTTCGCAATAAGTTAGCCACCATCGGCTTCAAAATGATGTAAATCCTGAGAACGAGAGCGGAAGCGTGCTAAGCCGAGCCAAGTCTTCGACGGAGGTGTTCAACGCCGCTGTGGGGCTACCGGTCTCGGGGCCGATCGCATGCCCTGGCCGGTCAATCGCTTGCAACGGCCGTAATCTCTGGATCGAGAGTACATGTTCCCCGGTCCTTGCCCGCAGCATTAGTCCAGTCCTTCGAACATTGTCCTTCAACTCATCATTAGCTCCATCTTCCTGCGCATTCAGCTATCAAACGCATGCACGCCTCTCCTTCAGTATAGTGGAAGTTCGTCGACTAGACGCTCACCGGTATGGATCCCACCTCAGCCTATTCCATAAGAGGAAACCTGTTCGTCGAAGTCTTGTCGACGTCGAGAGAGAATTGGCCTCGAGCATGACGTGCATCGAGTCTACTGCGACGATGCCTTCATCCCCGCACAGCACACCTTCCCTCGGGTATGGGGCTGGGCTGGCAAACACCATTGTACGATAGTATCCTCCTGGCTTTGACTGATGAGTTAAAGGTCGGTTAAGATTAAGGTTTTCTAGGAGCCGTTTGCCGGCTGATCTCAACCTTATTCAACCCCATGGCCTCGCCCCCACGAACCGGCAAAAACGTGCCGACTTGACAGAGTCTAGACCAACGCGAAAAGATCCCACTATGGGTTGTAACACGAATCGGACACCTGAGCTTGCAACAAAGATGTCAGCGAAAGCTTGAATCATGTTCAACGGCTACTTCGACTAGCAGACACACTCAATGCAGGAAGAACTCGGTGTGAGCTGGCCGGCATGTAGCCCCGTTCTCCATCACCGGCAGGCAGCAAGATCGTGTTTGGGTAACACGAGAGGCTGAGCAAACGCTAAGGGTGTGATGACAACCCGGCAGCCGGAAGAGTGATGACATGCAGGCTGCAATACCAGCTCGTCTCGATTGCGCAGTGAAACGACCTGGAAGCTGCATTCTTTGACAAATAGGTATGTCTTAGCTCCCACAGCACGCTATCTTGCAAAAGCCGGATACCCAATCGTTCTTCCATGTCAAGACAGCACCATGGTGTCTCCTCCTTGAGGGTCTCGTCTCGGGCCGTGTCAAGAGCAAACGAGGGAATCTCATCCCCCCACTACGCCCGTATTCGCCCGCACTAACGGACATAACGATGCCTCCGGCACGGGAATGCAGGTCTATCCGTTGGCGCATGCTCGCTCCCGTCAGCCCCTCACCCACGAGGGCCACCCGCTCGACTCCACTCGCAGACGCGATCCGACATGGGCGCTCTCGATACCATCATCTTGCCAACCCTCATTGCCAATCGCTGCTTCCCGAGGACCGGGTAGGCGTAACCGGCGCATCTCGTTTGCCCAGCCAAGCAAGCCCATGGGCGCGCAAGCACCAAGTTTTCAGCTGGCATTGATCGGGGCCATCGGGGGAGTAACCGAGTCCGACAGGAAGTGCAGAAACGCCTCGGTTGCATGCATGACACGCAGCGAATGACGATGCGTGGAAGCCCAACCCCGACATACGCGCTCAATCAAGACAGCCAACGTTGTCTGCTGCTGTTTGACAACTTTTTATTTTCTTTGCTTTTTCCTCCACATCGGCTGACGGGACGCCCAATGAACTTTATCTCGCTCCAACCGTTGGCAGCGCCTCAACTGTCGGCTGCAGACTGAGACAGAGCGCCCGCCGCCCTTCGCGCTCCTCAACGGGGTGCATGGCGGAACGGCGTGTCTCTGTGCCCGCTGCGTCATTGAGGGGCACGTCACTGGCCGGTCACCTCTACCCTAAGCGAGAGATGAGATTTTATTTGTGAGGATCGAGCAGCGAAACGGGATGGACCGCGAGGTTTCACCGCATGGCGGTCCTTTTCGTACGGTGACACCCCTCCCCTCTTAAAGACCGTTTGTCTCGGTCAGACAGAAACCTAGTGCCTGCTCGGCTGCTTCTCTGAAAATCTCTGCGGCTACCTCTGCGTCCCCACGTTTCGTCCTGCCAACCTTCTTCAGCGTTCATCCGTGCGAGAACTTGACGGCCATATCTGTGGAACGACATGGCATCCGCGTTCATCGAGCTGGCCACGGGCCCTTCAAGGACGGAGACGTCGATTCCAAGCCCTCCAGCGTCTATCCCAAGCCCTCCCGCTGATCCGCAGCCTTCGAGGACGGGGCCGTCTGTCCGGGATCCTGCTGCTGATACACAGCCTGGAGTGGCTACAGATACGCGGATTGAACTGAACCCGGACCTAGATGGTGGAGATGACAACGACGATGCAGACTCCGCAATCGACGCCCAGAGTATTGTGTCGTCTACGGCGTCGCTGTCCGAGAGCATCTTCGACTATCGCAAGCTTCATGGCCGGACCTACCAGAACAGCAAGACGACGGAGTACTGGGCGCCGAACGACGAGCAGCAGAATGACGGGCTGGACATGATCCACAATGCACTACTGATGCTTCTGGACGACGAGCTCTTTCTGGCGCCAATTGGGGATAATCCACAGCGCGTCCTGGACGTCGGCACGGGGACAGGGATTTGGGCAATCGATTTCGCAGACCAGTACCCCGATGCCGAGGTTCTTGGCACCGATATCAGTCCTATTCAGCCGACGTGGGTACCTACCAACCTGCGGTTCGTTATGGATGACTGCCTCCTCGACTGGATGTGGCCGGAGAATCACTTTGACTTCGTCCATCTGCGATGTCTTTACGGCAGCATACCAGACTGGGTCAGCTTGTACCGGGCAGCTTTCCGGCACCTCAAGCCTGGTGGTTGGGTTCAGAACCTAGAGTTCGACGTCAACATCCAGTCCGACCACGTACAGCTCCCGCCCGATCACATCTTCCACGAATGGAGGCAGATTTTCGACCAAGGTGGAGAGAAGATGGGACGGTCCTTCTCAATTTCCCGGGGGCACACAATGAAGCTCGACATGGAGGCAGCTGGGTTCGTCGACGTGGTGGAGAGGAAGATCAAGACGCCCATGCACGGATGGCCGAAAGACGAGAAGCTCCAACACGCGGGGCTTCTCATCAATATGGCCTTTGATCAGAGTCTGGAGGGATTTGCCACGTTCCTGATGACGGAGATTCTGGGATGGGATCCGATACAGGCGACGGTACTTGGAGCGCAGATGAGGAGGGAAATGAAGAAGAAGTCTAACTATGCTTGGTGCGAGACGTACGTGTCCCTCCTGACATGGTGGATATGATGGATATGGCTGACTGATTTTTCCAGGACTATTGTTTATGGGCGCAAGCCAGCGATCTTCTGAAAGGAGCTGGGGAGACGACCAAGAAGAGACCAATGCAGATCAGGAAAACAGACCCTTCCAAGTTTGCCCGGCTTGCATCAGTCCGGTAGCTCTACTAGGAGGAAGACGAAGGTTTTCTATTCTGAACGAGAATCGTATCGACAACAACCATTATCATTAGGAAGAACGCCTAGTTCCATACGCGCCATACCCCAATAAGCAACAGCCTTGATTAAAACAAGGAAAAAAAATATCAAAGCCTGCTCAATTTCTTGATCCTCCAGCCGGCTGCCTAGCCATCTTGCCAACGTCGATAGCGATGCGTTGCCACGCGGATGCATCCGCCCGATCAATCACACGAAATGTATCATGTACATGTTGTTTAATTCAGTCGCCATGACTTATTTGTTTTAACATGCCATTCAATCGCCGCCGATGCGAACTCTTTGATGTTTTGAGCGCGCCTTCGGTCAACGTCCGGTCATCGGCACGTCGTACCCGGCGGATGAGTCCGAAGTGCAGTGACTTGTTGCCCCTCCCCCGCTCCCCGCATGAGGGGCAACTCCCCGTTCCCGCGGGAGTGACGACGGACTCACTCCCGTCTCGGGAATCTTTCACGTTATTTTTGACGAATTTCCCATTGCTTAAGAACATTCCTCATCGTTGACGGCAAATTAGCGTCATCTAACGATTCGGTTCCAAATCATCGTCTTCGCCCGACTCGTCGATTTCCCACCGCTGTCATGCCTCTGCCCAGCACCGAATGCGACGTTCTCGTCGTCGGCAGCGGCAACGCAGGATTCTCCGCCGCTCTGTCAGCCGCTGAAACGCAGTTCCCATCCGGCCAAAAGCCAACTGTCCTGCTAATTGACAAATGTCCCGAAGAATGGGTCGGAGGAAACTCCTACTTCACCGCCGGCGCCTATCGTACAGTCCACGGCGGCCTCGACGATGTCCTCCCGCTCGTCAACAACGTTGACAGCGAAAAGGCGACCAAGATTGACCTGGCACCTTACAGGGTTGAGAACTTTGCAAAGGACATGGAAAACGTCTGCGCCGGACGTTCGGATAAGGAGCTCTCTCGAGTACTGATCACGGACTCACGGTCTACCGTGAAGTGGCTTGCAGAACATGGCATTCGTTTCCAGCTTTCTTTCAACCGACAGGCATATGAAGTTGACGGGAGGTTCAAATTTTGGGGCGGGCTGTGTCTCAAGACCGAGGACGGAGGCAAGGGTCTCATCGCGGATCATCTAGCTGCGGCCAAAGCCAGTGGTGTGCTCCTCTCTTGGGGTACTGGGCTGAAAGGGGTCAGACGACAGACCGAGGGTGGGAAGCATCGCTATCTGGCTACGGTTCTTCATGAAGGAGTGGAGCAGGTCATTTCAACAAATGCGATTGTATTCGCCGCAGGCGGCTTTGAGTCGAACCCACGGATGCGCAGTCAGTATCTTGGACCTGGGTGGGATATGGCAATGGTCCGCGGGACTCCGTATAACATGGGGGATTGCATTGAGCTTGCTATTCGGGATCTCGACGCTTTGCCCGTAGGCAACTGGTCCGGGTGCCATGCTACATGTTGGGATGCAAATGCGGATCCGTCGGTCGGTGACCGCGAGGCATCCAACGAGTACACCAAGTCCGGATACCCCCTGGGCCTTATGATCAATGTCGAAGGAAATCGGTTCGTTGACGAAGGCGTTGCAATGAGAAACTACACGTATGCCAAGTTTGGCCGTGCCATTCTTCAGCAGCCAGACCATGTCGCATTCCAGATTTGGGACGCCCGAACGACACCATGGCTACGATCGGAGGAGTATCGCCCGGAGAGACTCAAAAAAAATCGCTTCGAGGCGGAAACAATCGAAGAGCTCGTAGACGTCTTATCTTCGAATGGACTCAAGGGCCGTGAAAAGTTCCTCGGCACTTTGCACGAGTACAACTCTGCGGTGTATGCGTTTCAGATGGAAAACCCATCGGCTAAATGGGATCCTTCTGTTCTAGACGGCGTTTCGACACAATCTTCGACGAAACAACTGCCATTGGCCAAGACGAACTGGGCACTTCCTGTGGATAAAGGTCCTTTTCTTGCTGTCAAAGTAACTTGCGGGGTGACGTTCACCTTTGGTGGACTCAAAGTGGACGCTGAGAATGCGCAGCTAATCAGTGCCACGACAAGGAAACCCATCCCGGGATTATTCTGCGTTGGCGAGATGATGGGAGGCCTGTTCTATCAGAACTATCCAGGAGGTAGTGGGCTGACTTCGGGTGCTGTCTTTGGTCGGAGGGCAGGCAAAGCTGCCGCGGTGAGTGGCGGGGAGGTTTGATTGGCATTCATCAGCTTTGTTTCGTCATTTCATACATAATACATGGAAATATTCTGGAAATCTGTCCAGGAGAAATATCAAAAGCGCCTAATTTCCAGAAGCTCCCGTTGAAATTTGGGTTTTGTCGATTGGAAGATGGGATGATGATGAAGACCCTTGTTCGTTTGCGTAGATAAGTACCTCCTTGTCTGTTCCTGTCTTCGAAGTCCATGGATTTTTCCCCTTCATGCAAGATTCGAATGGAAAGCTTTCATTATAACCACGCCGTTTTCTCTCCGGATTGAAGCCAAGGCGACATGATGAAGCCAAACATAGAAGGGGCGTCTGTCGTTGCGCCAGTTCCTGCCTTTCGAATGAGTGGAAGGCAGGTGCCTCACCTGATCCTTCCCCCATCGGATCGCACCTTCCTTCTTTTGCAGTTTCCTTTTCACACTTTGGCAGAAGCACCGCAAAATCTGGAAGGTGGCAGAACTTTCCCTCCTTCCGGTCCAGATCTTGGGCCTCTTCTGTCCAACTTCAACCTTTTCAACCCATCTCGATCATCCCACACATGGCGTACTGATCTCCTTCGACTTCACACCTCCTAGTGCATTCGATACGAGGCAATGGCATTTTCGACATGGCCAAAGGAGAGGAGCGCCGTCTCACAGACGTGTCAATCTCGTGGACCGATGCCTCTGGCCAGCGCCTCCAACTTGGACCGTCCAAGGACGTCAAGACTACACTCCTCCTACGAGAGGACCCCAAGACATGGGGTTGGATCCAGGTTACATTCCCAAGCACCGACATCGCCCATACCAGACGGAAAGCCAAGGGCGCCAAGCCCCGCCTCCTCCCCACACCTGGCCGCAATACCTTCATTGACTTGCTTCCTCCGAACATTGACGGTACTGCCCTGTTCCCCCCTCCTCGAAAAGAAGCATATCTAACCTCGGCAATCTAGTGTTCGCCACCACCTTTAAGCCCCGCGACGAGCCCGATTCTGTTCTCGTCGTCGATGTAACCCTGGAAGAGCCTGATGTGGTCTGGATCAGAGCTCGAGATGCCGGCTCGGTTGCCCTCAACGATGCGCAGATGGATGCTGTTCACCTCTTGAAGTTATTCCCCGAGACTTCCCGATTCAGGATTTCCGTTCCTTCCGACAAGAAGGTCAAGAAGCAAGACTGGGACTGGGACAAATACTTTGCCGATGACACAGCTAGAACGGCATACAACTACGGCTTCGTTGTCGACAAGCGCCGCCGCGCTGGATTGAGGAAGCCCCGTCGAGAGGCTGATTGGAGGAATTATCAGATTAGAGGACAGTCTCCGCGGCAGCCTGTTCAATCCAGGCTTCTCTTCAACGTCAAGAAAAGTGGCAAAGATGTCGAAATGACTGGTGTCGCTGCTCCCGCTACTCCGAAGAAGATCAATCTCGATGACAAAATTTTCCGTCGGAGTGTCCCCGACGTCATAGAGGATCAAGAGGAGAAGGAAGTCAACAACAAACATCACGACATCTAGATTAAGAGGAAAGAATGCGATCAACAATTCTATCTTTCTATGGTATCTTCTATCAATACGCTTGGTTGCGTGGCGTTCTTACTACCGGAAGTTGTGGCGGCGGAGTATTTCTCAAGCCAAAAAGTCCAGCGAATATTCCACATGGCATTGCTGGTAGACATTGTGTTGCAAATCACGACTTTCGACATTTTCAGTCACCCCATCCTGATTGTTAGGTAGAATACCAAGTATCCAATTCAAGACTAATCTTGGTCAACCGGATGCGCCCTCTTTTTCATCTCCCTGCCGGATCCTGAAGTATTTTACAGCTATGCAGAAGCACAACTGATATGTTCAGCATTGGACGGAACCTACCTTACTTGCACATTCTTCCCAATACTCGGACCTTGATAATTTGGCTGGTTAGGACGCATCGAACACGGCGTATGCACGCTTAGATCATTTGTTGTCGGCATCTTCATCGTCGTGTGCCTTCATCATCGTACGTCCTCATCGTCCTTAACGTCGCTGTCCGGAATCCGGCCCTTGCTTTTCCGTGAAGGCACAAATTGCAATTCGAGCTGGAGTCGCCCACCGTACAGTGTTCAAAGAGGGCGTTATGTCTAATGGGGGGATGTCGCCCCCCGTAAATCGAAGATCGCATTGAACGAAACCCAAATCCCTGCGAATTTGAGTACAGGGCGGTAAACAGCCCGCGCAGCGACATGCATGAATTGGTGTTATGTCTAAGGAGGCAAGACTAAGAGTGCCAGTGTTTCTCCTTTTTGGTCTGCCTACCTATGCAATCTTATTTGAGTGATGAGGCGGGATCATTCTGGGGCCTTGGATTGGCAAGAGCTTGATTGGTGGCGTTTGGATCGTCTGGGATTCACTTCCAACCGAAGAAGGATATTTGCTTTGTCATCTCCATCAAGCTTCAGGTTTACTTTTTCGAGAAGCAAAAGTCCATAGTCACCAGACAACCCCGTCGGATGTCTCCGAGCTCGGGAGATCCCCTCCATGAGCATCGAGGCATTTGCCTTTTCATCGGGACTTTTTGCCCGACGCCCATGATCCTGGCAGCCTGGACATTCCATTCCACCCGTCTATCATGGCTGTATTTAGTTGCATCAACGATCGTTCGTCAGATCTGTTCCTTGTACACGACTGCTCAGCTTCATCCATGACTCGCCGTGTCCCGGGAATGGGATCTGTCGATCAAGTACGCCCGCCCGCCGTCCGAGGGTCCCGCGGCCAGCTTAAGTGGACTGAGCAAGGAGCAAGGAGCCAGAGATCAACTGAGGGCATGGTTCCTAGCGGATAACCTGCATGAAATTGTCTAGAACAGATTTGGAAAGAGAAGGAGCAAACAATTGATTCGCAGGCGTCAGTTTGACGGGTCACAATCAATCTAGATGATGAGCTCATGAACTGCTTCACACATCTCGGGACTGCACGGAAACAGCTGGTCACCGGATGATCGACTGGCGTTTGGAGGGGTTTTGTGTAACACTGACAAGCTTGACAGCGGTCCTCTTTACGCGCCTGTTTAGACGACAAACCCGAGGAGAGTACATTCAGACGACACTCAGTCTGCTACGCTGGCGACATCTCGTGTCCACTTACTCGAATCTCGACATTGATCTACTCCGGCTGTTCAACTTACCCCGCCATCAGGATGTTGCAAACGAGAGCTCGGAAACCTTAATCCTTCAACATGCCCAAAGTAGTTTGACTACGAAGCATGCGTGAACGACAAGCTTCAAGATATCGGCACCATTGATTGGGTTTCGCGCGAATTGTCAAGTAAGCTTAAACTTTCATACTCCGTGCACCGGCCGCTAGCGGCGACACGGACGAAGATGGAGGCCGGCCCCATGCCTGATATGGTATTCGAAGCCGCGAGTGGTGTGCTTTCGGATTCGTTTGCATTGAATCTAGATGATCTCACCCAATTCTCACACCATGATTCCTTGTTTTCTCGGTTGGGCTGGGTTGAATTTGGCCTCGAGAATCCCATGCTGTCCCACTCCCGACTCCTCCAACACCGCCGATCACGATCAGCTGCACCTCGAAAGAATATGGAGTCAGTTGCGTCATAGCTACCCGGTATATACTGTCAAAAGGTTCTCTGAAGGTCCAGACTACAGCGTCTTTTTGAACTTCGGGGATCCTGCTATTCTCATCATTCTTGTTTACCAAGTTTGTCACTAGTGTTTTACCAAGTCATTTTGCCTTGCCGCGCTCAAAAAGAATATTTTTGAATCGACGATCAAACGGCGCCTTTAGCGGCCATGATATGTTCAAGCTAAACCACGAGGGAACGCGCCCTGCAATTGCGGGTGAATCTCAGTGGTTCATCACGATGATAATGAAAAGCTGTCTCCAACGCCAGTGCATGCACTCGTACAACAATTTGCTCCTTCGGTGACTTGGCCTTAAAATGACCTTACTCCAACAAATCTGTAGTCAATGATGTTACGTACACCATTTAGTGGGGTGTGAACAAGACTACCTACTCGCACCTGCCGGAAGATGAGACAGCTGAGAGAGTCTGAATCTTCAGTTCAAGCCTGGAGCCTATACCAGGAGGACACGCAACGTGATTCAAATACAAGGGATCGCTACCGGGTGCACTTGTGGGATCATTTACAATCGAGATTCTTGAACGGCAGTGACTTGCTGATCATGTCGGTTCCGGAGGGAAGGCATCGAGATTGAGCGACACGACATCCTTTTCCGGCCAGTGCGTGCCCAAAGTCGACCGACAACGAGACGCAGAAAGGAGATTCAGCTTAACGATCTGATGCGCCTAATCCTTCCTCGTCTTGAATTACTCCGAAAGCTTTCCAAAAAGCTGGGTTGTCGAAAAGCTTGTCAGAAAGCTAGACAGGTTCCGACTTCAGATGAGGTCCGGCATCGTGCGATGGCCTCCATGTGGGAACATGAAAAGCTTCTTCGCGAAGGAGCAAGATAACCAACAGAAGCATCACGGCCTCTCAATTCAGGGCATTTTCTTCATATGGCGGATCATTACGAAGATCCCTCGGGAAAGGCCCACATGATGCCTGTTAGTACCAAGAATATTAGTGAACGTCCATCTTGAAGGTCAATCGCAAGATCTATATATTTCAGCTGTCGACGCCAGCTTCCCACACTTCTTCAAGCAAGTCAATCTCAACATTCAATCATCAAACCCCCTTTCAATACCTACTTGCCTATCTCGCTTCGTATTCAGGCGCAGCACTTTGCCATAAGCCCCTCAATATGCATTACTCTCGCCTCTTCCTCTCTCTCTTCCTCCTCGCCGCCTTGGTTGTTGCTATACCTCTACCAAGGCCTTTAGATGGCTTATTTGAGAGGTCCACCAACAGGAAGGGAGACGGTCTGAAGAATTCCAAGACCACGGCCAAGGGAATCCAGAAGAACATTCACATACAAAAGGACGAGCTGCACGAAGTCAAGGATGTAAGGAAGGCTGAAGGGACGAAGAACTTCCGTAAAGAACAGGGTGAGCTCAAAGCCGATATCAGGGCAGGACAGAGACAGCGAGAAAGAAACCAGCATACCGCCGATCCATCCAACAGGAAGCTGGTCAAGGGCCTCAATAAGGTACTGCAATGTCATGAGTCTGACGCCAGTGAGCGAATGTCGAATATCGTATATTGACTATTTGCTTCCAGGTCGAGAAAGCCCAAGCCTTGGAGTACAAACAAGCCTCGTCTCTAAACGGGGGAAGAAATGACAGGAAGACATTGAACAAACTCAACCATGAGATTCACGACGGTATCAACGTGAACAAAGAGAACAAAAAGGCCGTAAGTATTGCTGGCAATTTCTTCAATCAAGCAGGATACTGACAAGCGCCTACAGGCGCTGAGGGGCAACGATCGTCACGGCCACGGCCACTAAGCGCGCCAGGGCAGGATCGCGAACTGATGTGATGCAACCAACGCCTCGCATGAGATGGCTGAAGCTGGGATGGGCAAGGCGGACAGAAAAACGTGTAGTTTAAAATTATCAGTTGAGTTCAGTACAGACGTGGAGTCAATGCACCATTAATGAATTTTGGGTTATCATTCTTGAGAAGGTCCGTGATGGGGATTCGGCATGACGAAGTATATGGAGAAAACAATTGCAGCGAGCAAACGGGGTACCGGACTTTCAATGGTGACTGTGCATCCGTGTTCAAGCATACGCTGTCAGACGTATCAACAACTCGTCATTAACTGTTCTCCTGAGATCTGCCTTGTACTTGGAGAAGGGATCCTTCTTGCACCGCATATTCCCGATAGCAGTGGTATTGGATCATGAAGGACTGTTCCCCTCGCCCTGGAGGAGGCTCATGTTCCCGACGAAACCCAAGAAGCCGGGCTCGGAATGCCAAGCAGAAAATAGACTCAGGTCAAGCTTCATGTCAGTGGGGGGAGTCAAGAGAGTTTGTTCAAGAGGCAAGATGATAGATAGGCAGCTGAGATTGGCTTTCACGGGAAGCTTTGTGTGTGCAGAGCGCCTCAGGTCACCACTCCATATGCGGACCTGTTGAGGAGGGAATAACCCACTTCGACAGCATGCCCCTGAGATTCCAGCATATTGGAAACCGCTTGTTGGACAACTCGACTCCAAACCAACTTCTGGCATCGTGATAGGGATTCGCATAATATTCAGAATCGAGATCTAGACCTCATGACTTCACCACTAGTCGACGCAATGCGAGAGTAAACTGCCAGCGTCGTCAGCCCCTCAAGCCAATCAAGCGGCGGGGAACTGGCTCGGCCTAGGTCACCGCTATAAGCGCTGCCAACACGGATGCGAAGAAAAATTCTAGAACCATGAGCTGGGGCCCAAAGCTGAACCAGTCAGTGCAGAAGTACCTGAGTACGGTTGCCGAGATTGTACTTCAGACGACTGCGCGAGATTTATGTTCCGAACGGCCACGACATTTGACTGAAATTAGATACATACCATGAACCTTGTTTTATTGAACCAGGCGACAGTCACTCTGGCCATCCAGAACGCGATAACGTGGGACGACGGGGCCCCAAAAACATACCAAGATATTTTGGATCGCGAACCCTCAATCCACACGGTTTGCGGCTGAATGGTACCTTGGGAACCGTAGAATGTTAACGTACCGCACATTCTTGGTCAATTGTTGGACCACGAAAATCATCGATTGCGCGGGAAAGTGGCATGGTGTTCATCATTGAGCCTAAAGTTTCTGCCCTTTCCCTCTTACTTCCTTCAGTCTCTGTACCCTTTTGAAGGCATTATCCAATGCTTTGTGCGTATTCTCGAAATAGATATGGCTAAACTCGCTGCTGGCCTGGCCTTTCATCGTTCGGGCTTGGATACCGTGACTGATGGTACCAGAGCGAGCATAATGGAAAATTGCTGCGATCTCCCAATCCTTTCCGCCGCCGTCTTTGCGTGGATCGAAGCCAACGATTTCTGCGTAACGATCCAGGAGCTCCGTTGGCTCTGGGATGCCTCTAGACCTTCGATGCTCTGGCCTAAGCGACTCAGGAGGGCCAGTTATCGACTGGCCAGGTGTGATATGGTCATCAAAGAATGGACTCATGAAGTAGACGAGGTCCATGAGCGGGTGCCCAATCGTCGATAGTTCCCAGTCAAGGATCGCAATTACTTTTGGCTCGGAAGGGTGAATTATCTACAACAAGTCAGAGCCGTAAGCGCTACTTCGTATCCAGAGAGAAATGAGATCTTACTAAGTTGTCAAATTTGAAATCGCCGTGGATGATGAAAAATCGTTCGCTGGGGAGGTTTTCTCTCACGTACGACATGATATCGTCATAATTCTCGTGAGCCCGCCCAAGAAGCTCGCCCGTCTTCTTGTCCTTGACCGCAGCCTGTTGAGATTCTATACGGCTCCAGGTGTTACAATGGCGATAGTAGAAACCGATCTTCTTACCGTAGCCTGCCAAACCGATCGCATCAGGGTCGAGTGAGTGAAGCCAGGCTAGGGTCTCTATTGCGGATAACCAGCTTTTTCATCTCGTTAATCTGTGATGGCAACTGTTTGGATTGCAGGAACTCACGCTTTGCGCCTGTCGGATGGTGAAAGCTCTGCCAGACTGGCATCGGTGAGGATCCTGCCTTTTACAAACTCCATCACCTACGAGACTCACATTATTAGTCTCAAATATCTAAACTGATGGGCTTCTGACGTACGTAGAACGAGGTTCCTATGACTGATTCCTCGGTGCACAGAATGAACACCCGCGGCACGGGGAAGTTGGGAACAGAACCAAGAGCTTGAAGAACTCTGAACTCGCGGTCAACTTGATGTGCTACTGGACTAATTGTTTGACCCTGGGGTTTCTTTCTTAAGATGAACCTTGCGCCGCTGTTCCGAGTAGAAAAGGCGTTCCATGTTAGCGTGCTATGACCATGATAAGGATAGGCAGAAAGCCTTTCAGATCTCAGACTAACACTGCATCATCAAGAAAGTAGGTTGGATTGCTCTGGCCATATCCAATCTTGGTTGTGGTGATCGGTAGCTGAAGACCCGGTATCGTTCCTGACTTACGGAGGTATTCTCCTAGGGCCTCGTTGTCGACATCATGATGTGAACCGGAAGAAGACATGGCGTTGATGAGAGTCAGCTGCTTGAATCAAAGGACAGATGATAGATACAAGTAAGTCCCAAGGTTTTGCTCGAATACCTGACCCTCCCGGGTTGTTGAGAGGGCGAAATGTCGGGATACGAAGATGCGGGGATGTGGGGATGCCGTAATGCGGGGTTTTGAACAAGCCGAGGGCCCTCGGGTGCCGACGTCAGCGATCTTCATCTGCTGAGTCGAGAATCACAGACGTCCACGCTCCGAGTTCCAAAGGTTTGTAATACTGATCCCCAAAAGATACCAAGCCTCAACACGATCACGGTGTTTCGAAAACGGTTCCAACACATGTTTTGCAATGATCAACTAGGATCTCGCAGTGGAACCTAGTCAACTGCTCGTCATGAACTTCGAACTTCCACAGGATGTGCGAGATTACCTAAAACAACTTGACGCTTTCATTAACGACGCCATTCTTCCGTTGCAACACGAAAATGACAACAATCGCTTCTTCGACCATCGTCGCGAGGCCTCACGTACTCAATGGGACAATCAAGGCTTGCCGACTGAAGACTGGGAGGCGTTACTCGACAAAACGAAGAGGATCGCCGACAAGGCAGGATTTTATCGCTTTGCATGTCCGAAGGAGTATGGTGGTTCAGGTGTCGAAACGCTGAATCTGTACATGTGCGCCGTGCGATATCATCTCGCATCTCACCCTGTATATGGAGGAGGCGTGAGCCTGGCCAACGATCTTCAAAGCGAGCATAGCATCGTCGGCAACATGCCATTCATAATCATGTTACATCATTATGGTACTACCCAACAGAAGAAGGAACTGATTCCCGCGAGCATCAGAGGCGACTTGAGGGCGACATTCGGACTCACAGAAATCCATCACGGCTCTGATGCTACTCACATGGACACAACAGCACATGCAACCAAACTGCCTAGTGGCGCACCGGGATTCATGATCAATGGCAACAAGAAGTGGCAAACAGGAATGCACACCGCAAACCACTGTCTGGTCTTCGCCCGAACCTCCGGCAAGGCTGGGGATGCGCGGGGCATCACAGCTTTCATGGTCCCTCGCGAAACACCCGGAGTTACCGTCGCCTCCTTCGAGTGGACGCTAAATATGCCCACCGACCATGCCACAGTGATGTTCGATAACGTTCTAGTACCGGCGACATGCATTCTTGGGCCACTTGACAACGGCCTGGCGATCGCGCAGACCTTCACCCACGAGAACAGGATCCGGCAGGCAGCGTCAAGTTGCGGGGCTGCGCGATACTGCATTGATCGGAGTGTTGAACACGCAAACCGCCGAAAGGTTTTCGGGAAGCCCTTATCGGCGAACCAAGCTATTCAGTGGCCCCTCGTGGAACTCTCGACCCAAGCGGAGATGCTCAGGCTTCTCATCCTGCGGACGGCAGTGGAAATGGACCAAGTCAGCGCCAGGGCCACGGCGGCAGGGAAGGCACCTTGGGTTGCCATCGAAACACAGCTCGGTCACAAGATTGCAATGTGCAACTACATTGCGAATCATTTGGCGTGCGACTCAGCCGATCGGGCCATTCAGATTCATGGCGGGGATGGATATTCGCGACATTTGCCCTTCGAACACATATGGAGGCATTTCAGACGATACCGAATCACAGAAGGAAGCGAAGAAGTTCAAATGCGGAAGGTGGCAGCTTATTTGTTCGGTTACAAGACAGCAAGTCCAAATGATGCGAGTAAGGGGGGACCAAAGTTGTGAAATATGGACGAAGGTAAGGGCCGCTATTCAGAATACACTCATAGTTCGTCAAGTATCTCGCTATCTCATGTGAATCTTTGTTTTTTCTTTGCATATCTGGCTCGAAAACGTCCAGCGCAAGAAAAAGCAACTTGGAGGCTGGCCAGCTGTTCGTTTTACCACCCATCATCCCGAGATTGTCATATTGTCGATGCGAAGACATCGTCAGCGCATCGGTGTACTCCGCATACGAAGACCCTATTTTCTCGATATCAATTCATTCCAGTAACCCCCGCTGGCAACATCATACTGCTTATTCCAGTTAGAGAGTCGGGTCTGGGCTTGCTCAGGTGTCACCCCGTGTGAAAGCCCAGCCAGCCCCTGTTCGCCGCAGCCCTCGCAGTCGCGTTATTCACCATCCATACCTCAAGTACAACGTCGACTTCCTGTTAAGCCCGAAGCTCTACTCTGGCAAAGCCGAGCACCGAGAAGCCCGGCATCTTCATCCGGTGTAGCCATGTATGTCTGACCGCTGCTAAAATCCTCTGGATATCCTTCGCTACCCTCACTAGTCCGCTTGCCAGTCTTTTGCTGACAATCGTGGTATTCACTGCGGGAAATTGCAGAATGTTCGAATCAACTATCAAGTCGGCGAGTCCACATGCCAGGTCTGCTTGGAGGACTCAATCAGCAGCTGGTGTGTCCTCGTCTGCGTTGAGCTCGATCCTACCGCATTAAATTTCAACCTTCTACTAACGGTTCTCTAGGTTATACAGAGTGTAGCAATTGCTTCAAGAGTATCGCCAACTGCCATCTTCGTAAATTTCCGACTTGCAAGGCGGCTTTCCCAGGTCGGACACTTCACTGCGCTCGACGAGTAACTCGCCGCGACGTCACCGGAGATTATTTGAACGCTTCGCATTGGGAGAGCATAGCAGATTTGACGATTGAGTCATTGACTTTACTATGAACTTCAAATGAGATCCAGTCATTGAGTTGTTACGGGAACATAAGACATGACGCAGTCTTCGAGTTCGCCCAGCATTTTGCATTTTGCTGGCACGCCACACGTATCAACTTTGTGCCCATTGAAGTACAATTGTCGGCGTGGAAAAGCGATCGTATCGTGATACCAAAACAAAACTGGTTTGTTCCATAAACGTTCCGAGTCAACGGGTCATTCAATTCGTGATTCCACTTGGACGAGATGCCAGCGAGACGTAGCTTTCTAGAGCATCTAGGTTCATTGAACATGTTGGGTGCTGTATGCCGTTGTGATGCGGTTGAGACGGTCTCTCTTGCACCAGTTGATCTTCGCCTCGACAGCAGGTGCGTTTCCTATCATTTTGACTTACCTTCCTCCTTTCATCTCCAGCTTGGTCCTTCTTCGCTCGACTCATCTTACTTGGGAGCTCTTTCTCGGCATCACTTGTGGCTAGTGCCTATGCCTGCTTTCCAAGTGCGCCTTCCTTCCTGCCTTAGTTTACACCTGGTAAGTACGATAGGTAGCTAACACTTTCCTCTGAGAAACCTAGGGTAGGCAATAGCTGTGAAAACTCAGCAAGCGTAACTATCAGGGCAATTGCGACTACACAGCCGCACTTAGAGGGCAGTTACAACGTAGAGAGCGCAGGAAGGTGGCAATTGCGTATGGCAGGCGCCTACCTTGCCGGATGCAAGCCACACGAGGGTGCCGAGAAGGGGGGACAAACAAGGGGCCCCTCTTCCTTCGCCATCATTTGTCCTTCCTTCGTCCCCTGCCAACTCAAAATCAACGACTTCATGATCACAGACATTGCTTCATCAGACCGCGCATTACATAATTCTTTGACGAGTCGCACAACTGAAAGAAATAGGGTACCAACATCCATCAACCACATTTCAGCCTCTTCCAAGTGAGACACCATGTGCGGTAGGACTAGGCACGTCTGGGTGTTTCCCTGCGCAAACTTCATCACCGCCGCAGATGCTTGCCCTCGCGGAAGAGCGGAAGACATGATCAGCGGCCATCTCGTTTCTACAACAGTCAATGCAGTCTTTTAATACTGCAACGCCTGGTTCACCTTTCAACCCTGAGAAGTCGTCTTCTCACCTCACATCACACCCAACATGGTTTGCCCTTGGTTTTACTGGCAAAACGAAACGCATACTCGCAAGATGTGCACCGACTGCCTCTGCGCACAATGCCGGAACTTGGACACTGGGGAAATAGCCGGTTCGGCAGGGAGGAACTAATCAGGCTACGGAAAGACTACACGGTTTGGTATTCATCCCATACCAAGTTCGAAGCAGAGGTTGGAGATATGGATGTAGACAGACGAACACTGCGTGGCCTAGTGTTCGTTCCAAACATTTTCCCGGGGCATCGATTGGAGCTTTGAAAGATGCTATGGGATTCAACATCTTTTGATAGCGGGGTATTATTGCGGCAAGGAAGCGTATACGGTATGAATGACCAGCAACGAAATTAGAAGATACATCCACGCGGTGACGGCGTGGCACCAGCGATTCTCTGCCAGATCAAATCGGTGATACCTTCTCCGCCTTCAATTCTTTGCCTCCATTTCCTCTCCCCTCGTCGACTTTCCTTATTTCAAAATACCAGCGTGAAATAAAAGCCTGTTCATCTTGTATCGCAATCTCTACAGCAAATGTTCGATCAGAAAATTGTCTTAAGATTTAAAGCACAAAATCTTAGGATTTTGTCCCCACAGTTTAGCCTTTGGGCTTCGATAGTCTCTTATCCTTTGAATTCCTTTCGGCAACGCAATTGATCTCTCGCCAGGCCTGCAAGTAACATCGGGTGCCTTCATGTTGACGGGCGCCGTTCAGTTGTTGCCTTAGCCAGTTCATATCTTCCGCAAGAAGGTAAGAGCCTTGAGAATCTGATCTGTTGCAGCCTTTGTCTCAAATATCAAATGTGATGGTGTGGAAGTCTGATAGAAACCAAATGGGAGTTGATTCGCACTTTTCATTTTGGGGTAGGCGAGCTCGCAGAACAAAGAGTCGCTACCGTAAACATCTGTAGGCCTCAAGCCAAGCCTGAGATACAGGGCACAATGAAGAAATCCCGGAACTTATCACATATCCACTGATTGTTATGGAAGGTCAGGTGTTGGCATCGCATCTCCGTACCAGGCTGCGTTTTCCAGTCTCAGAGTGAACGGCACTCGCCACGAACAGTCCGTGGAGCTTTCTGACCCTAAAAGTGGGGTCGCAGGGCCCATTGAAGACTCACTGGATCCATCACTGGTCTGTCGATACATGCGGAAGGTGATGCGTTGCGCATCCAGGGGCCTGCAGAATCGCTCGGTGTCCAGCCAGGTTCGACACCCCACTCCAGGCCGCGTTTTTCAATCCCAGTGTAGAATGTGACCATCAACAAAATGGTTGCTGCCCATATTGGGTGTGATAAACAAGCAGGCATTGTAGTTGCCCCCGGTTGGCTGTATTTCTATTCGCGCGCGGAATCTCGCGTGCCCACCGGACAACACAAGAACATGGGTGTTTTATGCACGTTGGTGCACGAAGGCGACGCCGCATCCGCCAAAAAGAGGGACCCCGGAGGCAGAGACCGCCCCCGCAACACCGAAGATATATCAGTCCACCCACGTTGTCTTTCTGTCACTTTTCGGTGTCATTTTTCTTTATCCCTTTATTCTCGAAGCTTTGTTTCCGCATTGAAACCCCGCCAATAAGATCATCATGGCTAATCCCCCGCAAGATTTCGAGGTTCAGGTCGCTGCTGACGAGGAGGTTTGTTCACACGCTGTGCACTTATGTCATGCTTGTCTAAGTAATTATGTACAGCCGCAAGATGACACCCGTTCTGAGATGGGATCCGTAAGCTCGGCCTTCTCAACAACTGTTCATTGCTATAGAAGCTCACATCCTCCGTGACAGAGCATCGCGTCCTATAGCACCAGCTTGCGCAGTTCTCTGTTGGACTATCGGCGCGAGAACGGCCGAACTTATCATCGGTACAAAGATGGCAGTAGGTTAATGTGATAAGCATGAAAAAAGATTGCCGGCTTAAATTATGCGACAGAATACAACATGCCGAACGACGAACGAGAGCTTGACAGAATGGGTACTCTCCGACGCTATCCCCAATCTTCTTTCAAGCTAACCAGCGCCGTAGACTTGGTGCACCACATGTGCCTGCTCACTCTAGATGACCGCCTCGGAATCGCCCCACCCTGCCGCGAAGATGCCAAGGTTGGTCGGGTTCTCGACGTCGGCACAGGCACGGGCATTTGGGCAATCCAATTCGGAGACGACCATCCGGAAGCTGATATCTTGGGTGTTGACCTCTCTGCAACTCAGCCGAGCGAGTAGGTGTTCGGCGAGCTCAAATTCTGGCGAACAATTGCTGATGATATCTTCCAAGCGTACCTCCTAACGTCAGGTTTGAGGTTGACGATATCGAGGACGAGTGGACATTCTCGCAGCCATTTCAGTATATCCACAGCCGATTTTTGAGCACCAGCATCAGCGACTGGAGACTTTTCCTCCAAAGATGCTACGAGTAAGTCCCCATCAATGCCAACTAGAAAGTGAAAAGCCATGATTGCGGCTAACCCGTCCGAAAATTAGCAACCTTGAGCCTGGTGGCTACGTGGAGCTTCAAGAGACCGCCATTGTCGCCAAGTCTGATGACGACACATTGAAGCCCGAGCATGCCCTGTCAAAGTGGTCAAAGTATCTCGTGGAGGCGTCTGCCAAGCTCGGCGCCGCGTGGGTCGATACTCCGGAGCTGAGGCAGCTCATGGTTGATATTGGCTTCGAAGATGTAGCGGTGAGCACGTATAAGTGGCCAACTAACTCTTGGCCAAAGGACCCGCACTTTAAGGAACTTGGTATGTGGAATAACGAGGCTTTGATGACTGGTGTGGAGGCGATTACAATGGCACCCTTGACGCGTGCGTTGGAGTGGCTCCCTGAGGAGGTCACAGTGTTCCTCATTGATGTCCGTAAGGATGGAAATGACCGTAACATTCACGCATACTGGCCCCAGTAAGTTTTGTGGAATTCCGAGTCCGCAGCTTATTTTTTAACACATCCAGATACATTCTCGTTGGTAGGAAACCTTTGAGGGAAACCCCAGCTTCGGCTCCAGCCCCAGAGGCGTCCCCAGCTGCGGCATCTTCTCCGGCAGCGGCTCATTCCACGCCTACGGCTTAAACAACGGGCTGGGTTGATTAAACATTTGTGCCTGAGATCACCCGTCCTTGGGTGTTCGATTACGACAACCCATTTTACATCACAATGGGGGGATAGAAGCTGATTCCGCATGCAAGTTCAACGGTGAAGCATAACTAGTGTGCGCATCGCAAAAGTATTGAGTATATTGATGATGAATCTCTCGTGAACTGTTCCCCTATCTGATATCCATTCCTACGACGTCGCTCCTTGGTGGCATCCCTTCTCTAGCACCAACGGCGTGCCCCATCATCAATTCGCTGTGCAGCCTCAAATCCTGCTCACCGTGCAGTTAGTACACGTGCAGTCTGCTATCCGTGCCTTCTCATCATCCAAATACCATGTACTCAATCTGCATCGCAGTTGAATGTGGTTCCACCGTTGGCGCAACCCGTGTTGCGCGACTTGCAGTGCATTCCGTCCGGTTTGACATTGGCAGCGCAGCAGAAGTCACATGCCGTGCCTTGGACTAAAGCGCCGCAGTTCTTTGGTTGGTCGCAGTGTCGTTTGACAAGGGGAGACGATTCGAATTGTGATGGCATCGCAACCGCCAGCGGTAGCAGGGCGAGAAGGTATCGGATCGCGACCATCGTGAACAGTGCAGGTTTAATCTGATTGTCCGCGAGTAAATGTGTGCAATAATTCAGTAACCACAAGCGTTGTGCGGTGCAGCGATGTCGTTGCGGAGGATATGCCCATGCCTTTATGTATTCACAGAAAGACTTGTGCCTCACCTAGCATCGTAGGGCGCGATGCTGCTTGTCATCCCCAGAAAACGTTTCACTCAGTGTAGGTTAAGCTTCTGCGCCCAATTGTCACAAGGGCAAATCTTCCGCCCATTTCGTAATCTAGTGGTGAGGGAGAACGGGAGCCGGGAGGATCACTCGCAATCAACGCCAGGGGTGCGGGCTCTAGATGAGCAGAAAAGAGATGATTATGCTTTCCATCACCTGCATTCCACGAGACGGTAGCAGAAACGTGCTCGCGGCTAATGTAAGTACGCTGCCTTCTCGCCGTGAGGAGAGGCCGGTAGTCTCCACGATGTGCATAGACAGAGTTTCCGTCCGATAATAGACTGCAGAGGGACTTTGAGAAGGTTCGTGAGGAGTTGCTGTCTTGAGCTGGTTTGGGGTCACCGAGGGCATTTTCGTCCGATGAGATGACGCGTTGGTCGCATCGGCTCTGAGTGCCTTCCGTGAGCTTGGAAAGGTTGATCTTCGCTTGGGAGGGCCAGCTAGTGAACTGCGACCTTGGCTGCCGCACGTTGAGATGTCATCTAGACTTGGGGGTTCCTTGTCAATGTTTGAAGAGCTAGGTGAGATGAGGAAAAGTGCCTGTGTCATGTCCGCATTCCCCAAGGTGAGAGTGTTTCGGTGGACCAAGCTTCGATCTAGAACGAGACTCCCGTTTTCGTTCGGAGTGGCCCCCAGGTTTGCCTCCGGGAACTCTGATGGGTGGATTGAGTGGGATAGCGGGCGTATCGCGACTGGACGATGCTGCGAGTCGGTTTCGGTTTATATGCTGGCACCGCTATCCGGCCGATTGCGTACCGGGGCCGAGAGTGGTCGCCATAGTAGACGAGGCAGCATGATGGCCGGTCGGATGATACCGTTGTGGGTGTACTGCGTAGTTGCCGACGGTGCGATGTCATCGGGAGGTCGAACTTGAGCATCCCGCTGCCCTCGATCACAAGCTGAACACCAGACCTACATACGTCCCGTATCGAACACGGAACTTCCCCCCTGGGAGCGAATTTCCTCAGCCAGTCGCTCTTGCGATCCTGCAGAATGCGAAGCCAGCCCTTTTTCATGGTTGACGTTGGCTACCGCGCGTCACCGGACAGGTTCGGATGCCGACTCGGACGGACTTTTCGGGATTTCTTATGAGGCAAACATCTTTTGTGATGGGTTGACAAACACTTCATCTTTTGATTATCAAACGTATTTAACAGTACTAAGGTTTATACCTGCAAAGTAATGCTCTAAAGTCCCAAGACGCCGTCCAGTGTGCTGTAACAGGAAGGAAATAATCTATGTATGGTACAAGTAATGATACAATTGCTTATGCTCTTCCGTTGGGGTGAACAAACTCAAACTCTTTGTATGGAGTCTTGACTAACCCTTTCTCGACCCACGCCGCTATGCTATCGACTGCATCTTGGGGGCTGTCTAAGTGTGATTGGAAGAAACCCTGCAGCAGCGAGGGCGTAAATGTGTTGTCTGGTATGTGGCTGGCGAACTTTCCGGCCAACGCGCGAATCTCGTCCATGTCCAAGAGTGATGTGCTGCCCAGATCAGGGGAGAACATACGCACAAACATCTCTTCGGCAGACTTCTGGCTGATGTTGCCGAGGAGAACCTTCATATCCACTCGTCCCGGGCGGACTAGCGCGCTGTCGAGTTGTTCGGGTCGATTGGTGGTCATGATGACGATGCGACCTTCCTGGGAACCAACACCATCCAAGACGTTCAGGAGGCCTGAAAGCGTGCAGTTCTGCGAGTGGTTGCTATCCGGAGAGTGAGATCGGCCGCTTCCGCTGCCGCTTTGTTGATTAGCGCGGTCGACCCAGACGGCGTCGATGTCTTCGAGAAGGACGACGCAGCGCGGCGGGATCTCTTGAAACATCTGCTCGAGATCTGCATCCGTTGCAACGCTGGGAACCTTGACTTCATAGAGATCCAGACCAAACTCGCCAGCGATGGCCACCGACAGTGAAGACTTTCCAGTCCCAGGGGGTCCGTAGAAGAGATATCCTCTGCGGTAAGGCATGCTGCGGCTCTGGTATCTCATCTGCGTCTTGGGGTCGAGGTAATTCCTTATATCGGCCAGGAGATCTTGCTTGACTTCATTGTCGAAGTGCACGGTATCCAGATGGCGCAAGGGTTTCCGGGCTTTGGGCTTCCAAGCCAGACCATAGCGATCCCGGGAGTAGATGATGACAAAGTACTGAGTCTGTCTGTCCGCATACTCGCGGCACGTCTCGATGAAGTTTTGCACGGGTTCTGCAGACCATCCAAAGCAGCTGATGGTCAGTTCCTCGCCGCCAATGCCGTCGTAACTAGGGTCAGAGAGCGAAGAACTGAAGTCTCCAGCCGCGCGCGTGACGACAAGCAGATTCCTCTCAAACCAGAGCCAACGCGTGTCCCAATGCGGAGAATACTGCACGGCATGCTTCGTCTTCTTCAGCGCAGCTGCTCGGTCAGCGCCTCCGCGACCGACCTCGGTACGGCCGGTAAAGGATCGGTAATGTTGAGGCCGGTTCGCAAAGACCCATTTCACGATGCTGCGGTTGACCGGATCACCTCCGGGAATTGTAACGGAAGCCAGGAAGAAACGACGGATGCAGCCGTAGACTTCGCGCCAGGCGTGCTGCAGGAAGCGCCAGGCCGTCGGGATGGTCCCCGCGATGGCGATGAGGGATCCGATTTGCGTGATGTCGAGCTCGGACCACCGGGAGAAGACATCTGTCATGACGCCGACGCCGTGAACCCATGGATCCAGGAGGGCGTGGCTTGCGCCGCCGACGTGGAACTGATGGGACATGGCGCCGTCTGACTCGGCCTAGGGAAGGTTGAACGTCCAATGGGCCGGCGAAGGGCCGGCTGCCGCCCCGGGCAGGGGTGCCGAGGTTCGGAGGCTCGGGGGCTAGAGCGCGTTGTTTATGCCTTGATGTGGCGGCCCCGGCGGAGATGAATGCAAGGAAATTGGGTGCAGAAGACGAAACAGGGCGAACATTAATGCATT
The DNA here is from genome assembly GCA_026319125.1 of Colletotrichum noveboracense. Classification (NCBI taxonomy): domain Eukaryota; kingdom Fungi; phylum Ascomycota; class Sordariomycetes; order Glomerellales; family Glomerellaceae; genus Colletotrichum; species Colletotrichum noveboracense. The sequence goes on along the minus strand of JANUHK010000082.1, from coordinate 118,261 downwards.
GTGGATGAAAGGAATGACAGGAAAGGGAAGTAAAGGGGTGTACAGGGCGTCAGGACGTCAGCAATGAGCTCAACGTGTAAACATTTCTCAGGAACTCAGAAAGGTTTTTCGGTAATCTCTGGGCGAGCCACAAAACATGAGCCACACAATCATCAGCCACATCGGCTCTGGGATTTACGGACACTGTTGATAAGATAAGATGATGAAAGCTCTCAGGGTATGGACGGCCCGAGATAGTCCGAGAAAGACCACCTCCCGAGGCCCCTGGATCCTTGTGATTTGCTCGGAACTTCGGGGAGTTTGGAGGTGGTTTTCCCCCCTTCCCGTTCCCACTCGTGGACCAACCCCTTTCTCATCCTCTGCCTTGATTTTTGCTAGCGACTGAGTGAGAATCCGGCCAGGTCTAAAAACGCTGTTTCTTTTTTCGGTAACTGGCAACTGCGAGTCTTGCTGCCAGTTACGTCAACTTTACAAGATACCGCTCTCTCCAAGTTGAATGTTTTCTATCTACATGACTTTGGAAATGATCTATGTGATGGCCTTCTGACGCACGCACTATTTTGAGCCGCCCGCGCCTATCTCTGCTACCCCGGCACCATCCTGGCACATTTCATGTAAGCGTAACCGCAGCCCGTCTCAGCTAAACATTTGCAGATCATAGCTCGGCAAGTCAACTCTAAACTCAATCCACGGTGACGGATCACGCGAATCTTTGAACATGGAACGAAATGTTTGGTGATGCTGAAAAAGTGCATGTACTATTTTGGTTGCTCGGCCGGCCTCTCAGAGCCGCCTCGCGGCACCCCGGCACCAAAGGCCAGAGGTGCACAGCTCCGAACTATGATACAAAGAAGTTTATGTTTGACATGGTATATGTACGCTGTTTTTTCCGTCTTTCATGGACTGGTTCCGACGACTCCAATTTATTGGACGAAGCGGGACTTGGAAGCCCAGCCGAAGGCCTCAACCTCACGCTTGGACATGGCCTTGACGCTCTCGGCGTAGTCGCTGGTGCCGTGGGAGGGGTCGGCGTCGGTGGCCTTGCAGGTGGCACCGGCGTTGTAGTTGCCAAGCTTGCCGTTGACGGCGGAGAACTTCTGCTTCTCGTTGGTGGTGGCGATCATGTTGGTAGCGGCCTCCTCAGTCCAGCCGTTGATGAAGTCACCGTGGGAGCACCAGGCGGGACCGCAGGCAAGCTTGAAGGGAGCAGTGCCGGACCAGCCGTTGGGGAGGACCTTGCGGAGATCGTAGCGGATGGAGAAGCGCAGCTGGGGCATGGACTTCATGCCGCTGGGGCAGGAGCCTCCGCGCTTGGTCTTGTAGCCGGTCTCGAGGGTGTCGACGTTGACACACTGGGGGAAGTAGAGGAGCTGCTGCAGGTGCGTGCCGCAGGTCGAGCTGGGGAAGCCGTTGGCGTCGAGGGAGCCGCCGCCGCCGTTCTCGCAGGCCCATGAGACCTGGGCATCGGCGGGCATGGCAGACTCGGTCATGGCGGTAGCATCGCCGGCGACCATCTGCAGGTTCTGAGGAATGGCGACCTCAGCGGGGGTCTCGCCGAGGTTGTAGTAGGCGCTGAAGCGCGAGACGGGCATGGGCTCGTAGGTCTTGCCGCCGTCGGTGGTGTAGAGCGGCGTGGGGATCCAGTAGACGGAGAGATCGTTGGGGTTCTCGGCGTTGGTGCAGCCCTTCTGGAGCTCGGCGCTGGTCTTGGTGTTGATGGTGACGGCGTCGGAGCCGAAGAAAGAGTGCAAGTGAGACTTGTCATACTGGCCCGGGAAGACGATGGGGTCAATGTTCTTGGTCATGAAGGGAGTGGCGACGTTGACCTGGGTGTAGGCTTGAGCCACACCGGCGAGCAGGCCGGTGGCGAAAAGAATGGAAGAGGACATCCTGTGTCTTGTGAAGTGAATGAACGAACGTTGGGTTAGACGAAAACGAGAGAACGGAGGCCGACGGTCAACCTAAATGAATGAAATGGAAGCTGGAGAACAAGAGAACTGGAGTCATGATGAGAGTTGGATGGGATTTCACCTTAAGTACTCAATCAACGATGTTATGCTATTGCCTACCTACACGCACAGAGGAGAATATGTGATCCAACCCCTTCTCCTCATTAATTTCCGTCCACGTTTCGCGCCTTCGTGGAGAACAGGGATGATTCCGAGTGGGAACGGCGGGAAGCAGCGGAGAATTCGGACAAGGGCAGCACCACAATTGATGCGATGGCAGGTTCACGTTGATTGGGCAAACTCTGAACGGCAGCAAGAAAGACGCTAGTGTCCAGGCTACTCCGCCATGTCCGCTTTAGGAGTTGCGAAACAAGAAACCGTCGAACGGCCTATGGATCTGGCCCCTTAATCAATCTGACAAGAAGCGTAACTGTGTTTGTCTTTTCGGAACCGCCAAGATCGGTTGACATGCTCTCGGTAGCGGACATTTTGCTTTGTTTGACCTGCCAAGAGTGGGCACACTTCCGTATTCACTCGCCCTGGTTGGAATTGTTTGCAGATGCCCCCTGTTTCCCGTATGGCCCCAGTTCCTATTAGAGGGCAGTGATCCAAGGCGGCTGAGACGGATCGAGCAGCGCTTAGATATCCGTCTGGTCCATTTCGCCTTGGTCGGCGCCCTAGTCATGGGGTCCCAATGGCCTGAGAGGTTGCGGTAGGCGCCGGGGTTGCATCTCGTCTGATCCTGATTGCGCCGTTGGCTGCACTCACCACCTGCAGCCCCGTGCACCGCCGTCGAGACGAACATCGGCTCCGAGGGTGCATGACTACAAATCTCGCCAGGGGTCGTGATAAGCCATGCAAAATGCTGCCCATACGTCATAGACACGATGTTTCGAGTAGATGCAAGCGCAGCCGCGACGGGGAGATTCCGAGCATATGCTTGAATGGGCGGTAAGAATGATCTTCATCTAGGTAGGGAAGGGTAACGGCACAACGACCGGCCTCGGAGGAGCCCTTGACCTTTGATGCGGCTACAACTTTTTGAGGCTTAGTCGGCTAAAACATGCGAAAGCGAAATTCCATCTGGTCGGGTCCATACGATCGGTCCAGCCTGTAGCGTAATGAGAAGGACCAGCGCACTCGTCAAAAAGCGTCTAGCGTGCTAGGATCGGGATGTGGTGCCGTGCCGTCCCGTTGGTCTTCTGCGCGCGTAGTGAACTCAATGGAACATAGAGGGCGCGGTGGGCTTTTCCTTCTAGAACTTTGTTAGTAGCGCATTCAATGCAGCGAGCAACTTCAACACAGGTCCCCCATGCGCAAGAAAAATATCGAAAGCAAAGTGTCCTTCCAAATGATGGTTGTAGAAGCAAGTTCCCAGCGCTTCTCTATGTGGCTTAGGAAGTCTCTGCTCCCACCGGCGGCGTGTTCTCAATTTTTGTTGAAGCGAAGCATCAGATAGATTGTTGACAGGGGCCCCTGGTCAATGCGGCTTTGACTTTGACGTTCTGGACTGATAGGGATGAACTCCTCGAACCCATCGAACCTATTCGGGCACGATCGAATTTTCTGTGATCGTACGTGTACAGTCTTGGCTTTTTGGCCGATCAACTAGGGTAGGGATGGCCAATATTCGGCTCTAGTTGACTCTACATGGTGGACAATCATCTCGTGTAAGCTTATCGGATGTTGTCCGCTAAGGTTTCTAATGTTCAGATCTCGGGAAGAGGCTGCTGTGCTTGGAAAACTAATGCCGAGGCAATCTCCTGTAGTGTTTAGTGTTTTACAGATACAATGTTGTAAAGATGGCGACATCTTGAGATGGAGTCCGTGATTGACTTGCGGTTCCAGGTGGGCAATGAGGAAAACATGGTCGTCATCCACTTACCGAAAGTCCAAGGCATGCTTTTCAAGGGGGAATGAAGGCCAAAAAGGGAGAATGGCCTTGGTGTCTTGATACTTCAATGGCAGAACGCCTCCCTCATGCGAAGCCGCATCTAATTGATTCCAATACCTAGCTCATTATTCGAATGACTTGGTGTGTCGTTGGTTATCTACGGAGTGTCAAGTTAGCTTGAGATTTCCGCACCATCGGTCATGCTTAACATCGACTGACGCGTCACCACTTAAGCTTATCCCCGCGTTCGGCCTCAGAGTCCGAAAATTTCTGTTACCAATAGGCGAGAAATACTAAGGTGGTACATCTGTCTAAATGATCCCCAATCAAGCAACGTACGTGATCTCTGCTCAAACCCCAGCAGTCTACAAACATAACCAAATATGATGCGCCGTTGATGATTGCCCAGCCACATTTGGGTATTGCGCTCCTTTTGTTCTCCAAAAGCAACCGAAACCATATGGCCAATATTCTAAATCACTGCCCAAATGTTGCGGTTCAACCTCAACCGAGCGACCACGAGAATCACGGCGCCAAAAACGAGCGTTGTCCCTGTCCACATAGACAATGCCAGGTATCCTGAATGACTGAGAATTTGGCCGCTGATTGGTGGGCCAACAAGTGCACTGGATATTCAAAAGTCAGCATTTACGAAAGATCTGAGGCGTTGAAGAATAGCTCACGTCACCGATATGGATCCCATCATGAACCCGACCGCGAGACCTTGGCTTCTGTGGTGGGCAATCTTGCCGACACATGCTCCTTGTAAACTCATGACAGCCTGGCGATCAACGAGTCAGTGAATCTGCCGCAAACTTCCAATTGGGAATACCATACGCCGGAGAAAAAGCCATACGCCAAACTCCACACGGCCAGGCCACCGAGAGTCGTGGCGGCCGTCCAGCAAAACCCGACAACTCCGGCAGAAAGAGTGGCGACCGCGCACATATTGAAGTGTCCGTATCGATCTGCAATGAGGCCGGGAATGACTCTGCCAAAGAAAGAGGCGGCATTGAGCCCGGATAGCAGATAAAAGGCAGTGGAGGAAGTCAATCCCTGGGCGATGCCGAAGGCCGATACGTAAAAAAGGGGTGTGAAAAGACCAAAGTACCCAATTGCAAGTCCGCCGCACAAGAGAATGAAAGACTTGTTCTTGAGAACGGAAAAATCCGTTTGTTTTTCAGACTTTGTGTTGTCGGTAGGCTGGTCACCTTTTTCGTTACTATCGGATGCGGGCTCAGATGGAGGGGCCGGGGATCTGACGGCGGGTGCATCGACAACTGTTAGACATGCGACCCCGAGTAAGGGGATCATGGTGAATGCGATGGCTCGCATTGTCCAGCCGAAGCTGATTTTTCGGTGGTTGAGAAGTTGTTCGAGCATGATCGGCCAGATGATGCCCCCAATGGAGGAGCCTCCGATAGTGAGGCCGAGAGCTAGACCACGACGGTGGGGCATGCGGCGGGAGACGACGGCGACTGGCGGGCAGAATATGAGGGACATGCTCACGCCGAGAAGGACGCCTTGGGCCAGAAAAGCCTGGTAGTATAACGTGCATAGAGATGTCATGAACAGGGCGAGGAGTTGCCCGATGCTACCGACGCACAAGAGGATCTTCGAGGATATCAGTACCCTGTTCAGAGGTATTCAATGATGCTAAAGAAGTCCGTACCGTGGGACCGACCCTGTCGCAAAGCATCCCGGACACGGGTGCGCAGAGGTACAGAATGAAAATAGAGACCGAACCAATCCATGATATGTCGGATTCGGACTTGTCAAAGTACGATTGGTAGTATTCCTGGAAGACGCCGAAGGCATTGAGAAAGCCAACTGTGCAGAAGAATGAGAGAGCTGCACCAAAGACAGCGAGCCATGACCGGAAACTGACTCCGTGTTAGTGGACAAGGGTGTCGGGAACGATCCGGGAATAAGGCACACACCTGTCGTAACCTGGCGGAGGCCGAAGTGCGTTCATGATGACTTGGTGATGAAGGCACTGAATAAATCTTGAGCTGATTGTAACTTCTTAGTGATTAATCCCCAAGTCCTCATGATGGTGATATCACTTATTTAAATCAAGCATCGCGTGAATGCTCCATGTGTTAGTCCGGCGCAGTAGTGAAGTGGCGTTGGCTTAGCCGCGGATAATCCGCGGAAGCGCTTCATCCTCCGTGGAGCATCCACGGACGTCCCCGTCTCAACTTTCCATCATCATTTCCGTCGTCCTTGACTGGCTTCTTTCACTCTCCAGCCACAGTCCATCAGAATAATGAAGCGTAGCACAGCGTCACAACAGAAAGAGCCTCAAAAACGGCGGCGGCAGCCGCAGGTCTCGTGTGACTCGTGCCGAAAGAAGAAGTTGAAGTGCGACCGTGGGGACCCTTGCTCAAGCTGCCTTATGCGCGGGTTGCCCTGCACCGGACAGCCAAGCCCGCCAAAGACAGCCGCAAATTCAAGGTGAGGTACTCTTTCCTATACAATTGTTCATTATTGACGCATAGAAAGCCCCGCCGTTGCAGTACCAAGCCCACAGAACGATGACTCTATTCTCGGCCGGCTCCGGCGGCTGGAGCAAGCGGTATTCGGCTCCGGGTCCACTGCGGCCAACGGACCTTCCGCGGAGCAAGCCTTGACGATGTTTGACTCTCACGTTGACGATACGGGAAACCAAAACGTCAACTCTGTCGTAGTTGGCTCTCGGAAGCCTTCGCCACCCCGCTCATCGACAAGACCAGTGACGATCAATGAGAGGCAGCAGACAGCGAAGTTCCTTGACTCCACGTTCACACGGCATGGCCTCAACGTGAGCGAAATGACCGAATGATACTGTACGATCCTTGCTAACGAATTCAGATCTCACTACCTCACGATAAGCTGGATTACCGCATCACCAAAATCTCACAATTCCCACGAACACCGTCCACGACGGGACCAGGCCATACACCGACGGACGATATAGATGGACGAGCATCGACCTGGCTCATGACCCGTGAAGAAGCGATGTCGCTTCTTGAAGACTTCACCAACAATCCCTTCCACATGCTCCCTATCATTCACGCGCCAACGACTCGGGCCATGATCGATACTTTCTACAACACTTTGTCTCAAGGTCAAGACCCCAGTGCGGCCCAGGCAGCCTTGATCCTCAGCATCGCGGCCACCAGTGCCTTCTTCTTCAACGAGAACTCCAAGGCTTTCAGCACTTTTGCCTCGTCCGAGGATGCGACGCAAACCGCTCTGGCCTGGTTTCGATCTGCGCTCAACATTCTTGATCAGTCACAGCAGATCACCTACGGATGTCTAGCTGAAGTTCAGTCAAGGACGATACTGGCGTATCTCATTTACAATTTTGAGGGGTGTTCGGGGCGGTTCAGGTTTCTCCATTCCTGTTCTTTGGCCTCCGCGCGAGAAGGGTTGGTCCACCTTGTTGACTCTCCCAATTCGGAGCAACAGGACGATGCTACCACCAGGGAAATCAAAAGGCGCGTGTGGTGGCACATTGCTGCCACTGATTGGTAAGCATTCGCAGCTCAAGATCGGAGGATTTGGCCTCTGATTATTCTTAGGATGCTTGGTCTCATGGGAGGGCCAACGGATGGGACTTACAGCGTTCAGCCGAGACAGATGAACGTGAAGTACCCCCGCAACATCAATGACGACGCCAACAGTCTTGCCGACGAAAACATCGACCATCCATCGGATACGGCGACGGGAATTTCATGCTTTCTCCGACGAATCCAGCTCGCCGAAATCACCCGTTCCATCATCGATGCCAGAACACCTGGCGCTCCTGATGCAGAGATTACAAACTACGATCAAGTCACCCAACTGGATCGCCTGTTCGCAGATGCCCTCGCAGAGCTCCCGGAGTTCCTACGTCCCGACGGTCCGATTTCACCTGGTGCGCCTCCACATCTCCACCTTCAAAGAGACGTCGTGCTGCTCGGCTTCCATTCCAGACGTGCCAGGTTGCACAGACCTTTCCTGCTTCACGATGCTCAAGACGCAGCTTATGAGCGCTCACGAGACATCTGCCTGAAGTCGGCCCGGACAGTTTTGTCGATTGCCATCCGCTTGTTGAAGGGATCACAGAAGAGAGAGCCCATTCGTGCATACAATGCAAGAGCCATGGGCCGCCGGCTGGGATGTGTCATAGGACACATGTTCATGGCATGCACCATTCTTGCTTTGAACGCAGGCTTCGACACCAGTCGCGATCAGCAGAGAGGAGACGCGCCAAGCGATGGAGCGATCATGGATGCCACAGCAGAGACACATGCTGAAGTTGCACAAGCTTGTCGTGCTCTAGCATCGGCGGGAGAAGAGTCTGCTGTTGCGGCGAGGCTAGTTCGGAATTTGGCCTGCGTGCTCCGTAAGTATCGGATCCAAGGTGTTGACGACGTTGAAGGGTCGGAATCGGAGCATGCTCCCGAGCCCGCTCTTCCTGATACCCAGGAAGGCCCTCTGGCCTTTGGTAAATACTTGGATGTGGGAGACATGACCTTTGGCGTTGATTACGTAGGGATGTTAAATGATGATCTTGGCTTGGATGGGCTGTGGAATGGGATCACAGGAGACACATCAACGGCATATGGTTGGGATCAACTGTTCGCAGGTCTGGATACGTATTGTGGGCAAACATCGGCGTTTTAAGTAGACTTCTGCTATCCAGGCGGGTAGCGGGCATACCTAGACGACAGCAGGGGCGACGACGACAAAGACAACCATAGGAACAGGGACAAGAATATGGATAGGAACAGGGACTACAGGGGACGACGAGGGTGATGAGCATAGTAGAATTATTAAGATGCGGTAAACTATATAAGAATAACATAGGTTCTCTTCCCGGTTAGTTAGGTGTATGGGCCCCGATAGCATGATTCTTCAAATGCGCCGGTCGTGTCACATCCGCAAGACAAGTCAACGGGTATCAATTTCAAAGCTTCTCTCTTGCTTGACTCTAATGGCACAATATGATACAGATTCTAGTCTATCAATTAGACGACGTCTTTCCCATCCCGTCCCATCTCTCAAACGCCCTCGAATCCAAATCGAACAAATCTAGTAGCCTCCCTACCATCTGATTGAGAATATCATCAATTCCCGATGGCTTCGTATAGAACCCCACAACAGGCGGCGCGATAATCGCCCCAGCCCTTGTCACTTCCAACATGTTCCTCAGATGAATCTCACTAAACGGCGTCTCTCGCACCGAAAGCACCAGCCGCTTCCGCTCCTTGAGACACACGTCGGCCGCCCGTGTGATCAGGTCGTCGCAGATGCCTGCATTGATCGCGGCCAGCGTCTTGACGGAGCACGGGGCGACAATCATGCCGTCTACCCGGTAGGACCCGCTTGCTATCGGCGCGGCGAGGTCATGAGCGCTGTAGGCGTGGTCCGCGAGAGCTTTCACCGCGGACGGGGTGTAGTCTGTCTCGTACTTTATTGTCTCGGCGGCCCACTTGCTGATGATGAGATGTGTTTCCACGTTGAGGCGACGGAGGGTCTGGAGGATGTGGATGCCGATCTGAGCGCCTGTCGCGCCGGTGATGGCGACTATGATCTTTTTGCGGGGGTAGGTGTCTCTCATTTTTGCTGCGTGGGCGTTGTGAAAGGAGTCAAAACCTTGATGAGCATACGAGTATAAAATTGTACTTCAAGATTGAATAATTGTATCTGATGAGGGGGCTTGCTTATTTGTTTGAGGATATTTGTTGACTTCTGCTGGATATGTCCCGACAGAGTGATGGGGTCCTGAATATTTATCAGGATTCACCGGCGCTCGTTCGGAGAGCCGGTAGTGGCCTCCTCGAACGACGAAAAGTCCGAGACCCGCAAGATCGCCATCATCGAACATTATGCGCGAGAGCCAAGGCCAATCAAGCTTTCTGGACTTGCTCGTAATGGGGAATCTCATGATCTCGGGGAAATCGGAGTGGACCTTGCCTCGCACTTCGTCTCTCGGCGAATTCGGCCCCATATCTTCCCTCCTTGCCGGCATCCACAATCAAGATGGCCACGAGATATAAATGATGGATGCTTGGCTGCGTCAGTGGCATTGTTGCAAGTCAGCATCATCATCAAGTAAACTTACAACATCTTCATCATTTCAAAGAACATTTATAGATCAAAACTTCATACAATCTCACAACATGTCTTCGACAAACCCGCAAGATCTCCCACACATGAACTTCCGCTCCTTCGTGGAAGCCCTTAAAGCCGACGGCGACCTCGTCGAGATCAACGAAGAATGCGACCCCACTCTCGAAGTCGGCGCCATCATCCGCAAGGTTGTGGAAAGCGACGAGCGCGCCCCCCTCTTCAACAAGCTTAAGGGCCAGGATGACAATGGCCTCTGGCGCATCCTCGGCGCGCCCAACTCCCTCCGCGCCGACCCCTCGCAGCGATACGGCCGTCTGGCGCGTCACCTCGGTCTTCCACCTACCTCGAGCATGAAGGAGATTCTCGACAAGATGGTGGCCGCCAAGACCGCGACGCCCATCCCTCCCGTCGTCGTCGAGTCAGGCTCCTGCAAGGAGTTCCGCCTCACCCCCGATCAATTCGACCTGACGAAGCTTCCTGCCCCGATGCTGCACCAGTCCGATGGTGGAAAGTATATCCAGACGTACGGAATGCACATCGTACAGTCGCCGGATGGGAAGTGGACGAACTGGTCCATTGCCCGTGCTATGGTGCATGATAAGAACCACCTGGCGGGTTTGATCATCGAGCCGCAACATATCTGGCAGATCCACCAGATGTGGAAGAAGGAGGGCAAGGATATGCCGTGGGCGCTGGTGTTCGGTGTGCCCCCGGCGGCAATCATGGCTGCCAGTATGCCATTGCCTGGAGGGCTGTCAGAAGCGGAGTATATTGGCTCGCTAGGTGGCGCGGCTTTGGAGGTTGTGAAGTGCGACACAAATGATTTGTACGTGCCGGCGAACTCTGAGATTGTGTTTGAGGGTGTCTGCTCTGCGACGGAGACGGCGCCCGAGGGACCATTCGGTGAAATGCACGGGTAAGTGACCTTTTTTTACAAGGGTTGGCACGAGAATTATGCTAATGACGACAGATACGTTTTTCCTGGCGAAGCCAGACCTCAGCCAAAATACAGAGTCGATCGCATTACACACCGAAAGGACGCTGTTCTGCCCGTCTCCAACTGCGGTAGACTCACCGACGAAACAGTAAGTCTTGCCTCCCTCTACACATTCCGATCAGACACTAACACAGTAAGCACACGATGATCGGACCCCTCGCCGCCGCCGAGATCGGATTCCTCCTCAAGTCCAAGGGCGTCCCCATCAAGGAAGCCTTCTCACCTTTCGAATCTCAGGTGACATGGGTCGCTCTCCAGGTCGACACCGAGAAGCTGCGGGCGATGGAGACCAGTGCCAAGGACTTTTGCAAGACGATCGGTGATATTGTCTTCAACGACAAGGTTGGCTACACAATCCACCGCCTCGTCATCGTTGGCGAGGACATTGACGTGTACAACTTCAAGGACGTCATCTGGGCGTTCTGCACGAGGTGTCGTCCGGGCTTGGACGAGTATCACTTTGAGGAGGTCCGCGGGTTCCCGCTGATTCCGTACATGTCTCACGGAAACGGGGACAAGCACACTGGAGGAAAGGTTGTGTCCGACTGCTTGATGCCTACAGAGTACACGACTGGTAGGGATTGGGAGGCTGCGGACTTCAAGGAATCTTTCCCCGCTGAGGTGCAAGAGAAGGTTTTGCAAAAGTGGGAGATGATGGGTTTCACGGAGAGGAAGTGAAGTGTCCAAGATGGATACATGACATATTTTCTAGAACTTTATAGACACTACTAGACAATAGAGGATAAACGACAGACCTTTCGATAGACCTTTCGCTGCCTAGAAAAGTCAAAGACTTCCATAGAGAACGATCTGGGACCTTGATACTCACGTCATGCTTTGTTAAAAGCCATGCCCAGTATGTTCAGGCATGTGCGCCTTTATCATGGTACTAGCCCTTTAAGTAAACCGCCAATGACTGTAACAACATCTGCCTCATGTCGAGGACGTTTCGTAGTCCCCCGTATGATGATACACAGCAGGCAAATACAGCAAACACCAGCCCAATGCAAGATAAATACGTTTTTCATTCGGTCTGGAGCCAGAGGGCATTTATCAGGGATCTTTTAATTATACTTAGATTATTGGTAGAAATGAGTCTCCAGAGAAATTCTGGTCTGACATGATGTAGTCAAAGGCGCCAAGAGGTGACATGTCGAAGTTGAAAGGAAAGGACCAGTCGTCCGCACCCATATTCCAGAAGCTACACAGTCAGTTTCCATATTGAAAATTGTCCAAGATGAGCACTCACCTATCTTGTTCTCTTTGTGGAGCTTGGTTCTGGTTTGAATTGTTCTCCAGCAGTGGATCGTTTGTGTTAATTGCATCTGCATTGCGACCTCGGGAGGTCAAGTCGCGATCCGCTAAACGCTGAAGAGTCTGAAGAGCTTTCAGTGCCTTCTTCAGAGTCTCGGATAGGTGCCCTGAGCTATCAGACATCGAATCTGGGTCAGAATCCGAGAGACTTGTGATCATCTCGTCTTGCAGGGTCCGTGTCTCTGGTAAGTATCTCGTTTCACGCATCAGACTGAGCAATAACACTGAAGTGAGGCCGTTATGGATGAAAGCCCAAGAACGCCTCGCATGGCCCGTTATTGTTCTCAATCGGACGTATGCCCGAACACTGCGCCGGAGCGAGTCTCGAAACTGTTCCAGAATGACAGATCGGTCAGCATCGTCTACCTGCCTAGAGCTGGAACTAGAGATGAACGGTCGACAAAGAGTAGATACGACGAAGTTCTTGTGCAGTTCGAAGGCGTAAAACTCTTGCAGTTCGCGGATTGATTTCCCTTTTTGAGAATCAGTGAGGGGTGGTGATAGGGAGATCTCTACTGAATGCATGTCTTCAAGCATGGCCAGCGGTTGACTTGAAAGGCCTTCTCGTGAAGACACATGACGTAATGTGACGTGGCATAGCCAGTTCATTGCTTCCAGATACGATATCTTCCCATTGATGGGGGGATTAGTTAGAGGTGGTAGGTCTTCTTCGAAATCCATCTCATGAGACGCCGGCGGCCGGCCGAACGCAAGTGCCAGAAGCGCATCTTGCCAGACAATAGCCAATCTGTAGTTGGTGAGGCTGGGTTCGTCAGAGATTCATGGATAATTTCACCTACCTCAGATACTTGGCCTCTTCTGGAGGGATCAGTGCAGGCACCAAGCGGTCGGGTTTCTTGTGGATGCCAAGGCACTGGGCGAGACGGATTGTAGTTCCTCCTAGAACCCATGCTGCTTGTGGTTTCATGTCGTTTTGCAACACATTTCCAAGAAGAAGCAAGGTTTGGATTGCTTCTTTAGTTGGCTTCGCGAGATAGTCGGTGCATCTGAGAAGGTCGAAGGCGTGTTTTGCTATAGGTTGTCAGATCGAGAGCGATGGGGGACGAAGATTGAGCAATGCAGACATTCAGGCACCAAAGAAAATGCACGACTCACTGTGCTGCTGCGACAGGGCCAGCCTCTTATGAAATGAGAGTTCCGAAAACTGAGCACCAGTCGCCAGAATCGCATGAAGCAGGCAAAGCCACCGGGGGTCTTCTGGACATTCCGAGGCCGTAACACGTCCCGACGTGACAAGAGCGCAAGCTCTCGCCTCAATATTATCCAGATCGTACGTGATGACGTGAAACGGATGGGCTCTCTGCCGGAATACCTCAAATAACCGGACAATCTCTTGGTCACTTGGCAAGGAGCTGAATGACATCGCAGACGATGCTGTGTCGTCGCTGATCCCCAGGAGTGGCAGAATACCGGTTTCGAAAGCCGACTGATGGGCCGGATCATCTCGTGAGCGAGGAGACCGCTGACGAGCCATGTTCGCCACTGAATTATCGGCTAGAAAAGTGGTATCTCCGTTGGTTGTCACCGCAGTCCTGTGGCTCGAGGACTCGCCTGTATTTGGAGAAGCAGCGGCATTGAGACCTGGGCTGGCGTTTATATGGTCTTGATATGCATCTGAAGTTGAGAACGATGGTACATCGTGCCGATTGCGGTCAGATTCCGGACTGCGAGTCGGCGGATGCGGCGTCCTGGACCTAATGGGGGATCTGGCTCCAAGGGATGTGCGTGGTTCGTAGCTGCACAGATCCGCATGACCTCGTTTTGAACAGGTCAAACATGGACGTCCCTTATCGCACTTGACCTTGCGTTCACGGCATGGTAGGCATGACTTGGGGTTGCCCCGAACACCGTTTTGCATGCGTTGACGAGATCGCAGGATATCCTTCAAGGTGGTCTCCGAGGCACTCGGAGTGCTCGGAAACTGTTGGGCAGAGTCTGCCATACCACCTTCGTCTCAAGAAATCAATCAGCTCTACAGTCAGTGAAGCAGATGTCGGCAAAACCACAGAGAGTTGAGTTCGGTGAGTTGAACAGGCATACATCGGCGAAACGAGGAGGAAGAAGTTGCAGAACAGGCCTGATGCTAGGGTTGTTGCGTGAGAAGAAATGATATCGGAATATGTGAGAATGCAAGAGCCCCCGCCCAGAACAGTATGCCAAGCTTGGTTTGAGGTCGTTGGGATGATCGCGATATTCGGGATGACGTTGATTGAGGTTAGGTTGGGGCCCACTTAGCGCCGGTTTCGGAATTCGGCTCGGAGAAACATCGTGATGGAGATTGAAGGGACTTAGATGAGGCCCTCACTAATCAAACAAGGCAAGGGCACCTAGGTGACCAAGAAAACGAAACTTCCAATAATTTGAGAAGAATTGGCATGCGGCACGAATGCCCATATTCCGGTGTCTGATGACAAGTTGGCAAGGGCCAGTTTGCCTTGCGACGTGAAGGCAAATCACTGAACCTACATTAAATGCGTTCGACGATATATATCTGCAATATTCACTCGCCTTATGATATAATGCAATCTAAGCTATAGTTCACCTGATAAGTCTCTATAGATTTGATTCGAGCTCTAGTATCGAAGAATTTATCGATGAACAAAGAGCGTCCCATCGTCTCGGACTTCAGAAACAGAGAGAAGCCAAGGGTTTACTACGCCTACTGCAAAGAAGGAAACAAGGGCGAAAAGAGTGCCTCATTTCCAGCCTGATTTCTTTTTCTTTGTATCTACTCAAAGCTGTAACCTGTATCGCCGGTCCATTCTCAGGTGCGCACAGGAATTTGGGTAGGTGCTCTCCTTCCTCGTCAGTTGAGTCCCAATACTTGGAATCTATCCGGGTCACCGTTCGTGAAAGTGAGGTTGCCTAGATACCCGAACCCTGACTCGACTCAGATGTTTGCAAAATTTTCTGAGGCAGGAGGTCGTCTTGTCTGAGTGTCTTCACCTCGGTCCTTGCGCTTTCAGGCTGCCTTCGTCTATTTCATACCCACCCAACCGCCCTCGCCTCGAATTTCCCACGACCTGAAAGTTTTTCGCTCCTGACATCGCAACAATTTGTATTGAGAGATACGAAGTCATCGCCGATCATGGGGGACTACATCAAGAAAGAGGCCAGCGATGCCCATCTACCGACGAACCAGGACTTCATCACCATCTCCCACGGTTCCAGAACCCGCGTGATCCCGAGGCCGACCAAATACGCCATGCTGGACAGAGCCATTCGCGACCATTTCTACATCCCCGATGACAAGAGGATCAGAATCCATTTCACTCCCAGCTGGATGGAGAAGGAAGTTGAGCTTGACCTGAACTGCTTCTGTCTAGTCGCCAATCATGACTCTCTTCGTGTCGATGTCGCGCAGACCGTTCTAGTCCGGGTCAAGGATGGTATGTCCTCCGAATCCCACCCACTGTTCATTGATCGCATCTAACACACAATCGCTCTAGTCGGAATGGAGCACACCTATCTTATCGACAGCTGGTGCCCGCTAGGAAAGGTGCTTGAGAAGTTCCGCCCCCGAAACGTTGCGCTCTTGTACAACGGTGTACTAGTCGAGGATTTTGACACTCCTGAGGCCCTGAAGGCAACTGGTGGAAGCATGCTCATGGAGCTACTCTTTGTCCCTATGTGGCCTACGATCAAATGCGATTGAGAATTTTTCGAGCAGCAGCAGGGACCTGCATCGCAGCTTCTCTCTGGATATTTGAAAGGTTGCCGACAAGGGAGGAGACATTACTCAACCATAGGTTCTTGAGGATTGCATTTGTCATGGCAATTACCGCATGGAAGCATCCAGCAACGACTCTGGGGAATTGATGAAGGAGACATGCGTCAAGAACCTTGTATTTCACTCATAGTACTGACCAAAGAAAGCTTCGCGTCAAGATATCCTAAGTTACTATTGAAAGCCGGTATCAGGCAGAACCACCTCCCAACGTCCATGTGGTTACTTCTAAATTCCATCCTGAAGATTCCTATCAGTAGAGCATTCTGGATAATTAACAGTCAATCTAGAAAGAAATAAGATGGAATAAGCCGGATTCAATTGTACGTTTTCATGGACGATCAAAGTCGACGATGGCTACTCTCAGCTTCAGAACAATGACAGCTTGCTGCGGCCCGTCAAATCATGCAGACGGCCCGGCAACCAGCCCGTTTGATGAATCCCCACCGGCCCCAGCACCCCATTCGATCCCTGTCAGCGTGGCTCGCTGATTCATTTCCTTTCACACATTCTATGAATCGACAACAACGCTGAGCGCGAGACTGGGCTGAGCTCTTCAATATGGCATCCGCGACGCCCCAAGCGGAGATTCCACCACCGACTAAGGACGCCAAGGCCAAGCAAGACTCTGTGGATGAGGATAAATACGAGCGCGAGCCCTGCGAAGCCGTTGACGATCTGCGCACAACGTGCATATTCACCGCGCTTTCTGGACTCTTTCTATCCGAGAAGTATGCCGACATGACCATCACCTGCAATGGCAGCACTTTCAAGGCTCATAGGGCTATTGTATGCCCCCAGTCGTCCTTCTTCGACAAGGCCTTCTCCGCCTCATTCAAGGTACCCATCCAACTCACTTTTCCAGGAAAAGTAGCTGACAAAAAAGAACAGGAAGCCGCCTCAGGAACTATCGATCTACCAGACGATGAGCCGTCTATCTTCCGGCGCTTGCTTCAGTTCCTCTACACGGGAAACTACGACGATGGAGTCACGCCGACGCTCGGAAAGCCGGCCACTATTTCGCTGTTGCAGCCTGACGAGGTTGCCGATGAACTCGACGCACCGATTGGCGTAGAAGATCCCCGCAAGGGGAGAAAGGTCCCAAGAAGGACATCCACCAGCTCCAGACACCCTAGCCACTCGGCTGAGAACCTGAATGGCAGCGGCGACGATACGACTAGCGTCACCGACGATGAAAGCTTCTCCGGCTCCTCGGGGTTCGACCCGGGCTACATAAGGAGACAGCCATCGGGCGTCGAGCCGGAAGAGGAATACAATGAATTCTCCGGCGAGAACGTGGCCGATGAGCTCGCGGACGACGCAGACGACACCATCAACAAAAAGCTATCGCAACCCGAAGGAGCGGGCGACGACGTAGTGACCCTAGTAAAGAAGGAGCTTTACGGCGCTCGAGATGACTTGTTCCTGCACCTGCGTCTATACGTCATGGCCGACAAGTACGACGTGCCAGCCCTCAAGCTTTTGGCTCGAGAGCGCTTCTATCGATCGGCGGAACTGAGTTGGGAGGTCGCAGACGAGTTTCCTGCTGTCGTTGATGAGTTGTACAGCGACACCATTGAGACGCATTCTGCGATGCGAGATATTGTATGCCGGTTAGTTGGAAATCAAGTGGGGAACGTGCGAACGAGGGAGAGGATGGAGTGGGTTATGAAGAAGCATGGCGAGTTCGCCGTGGGAGTTATGAATTATTACATCTTGTCGAAGGATGGAGAGTTTGCCTGGTCATGATGGGGCCTTGTCGATGGCACAAAAGAATTGTTCCCCAGGCACTTTTTCAAGGATAATGTCCAAGATTTAGTCAGCCAGGAAGAACCCCTTGCGACGTCGATTACTGACCTTTGAAAGCAGAAGTATTAGGATGGATATCTGAAGAAATATAGCTCGCAGAATCATATCAAAGGGTGTTGATTGCAGAATGTGACAGATATCACTTACCCTATCCGCATCTAGTATTGATAAACACTTCCAATTGAAGAGGTTCAAATAAGACAATTAAAGAAGAGGGAAGCATCACAAGATGACGAGGATGGTATCCATTCACTTAGAACAAGTTGTGAGATGCTCTCCAACTAAGTTGATGTCGCTGGTGCTGTCTTTATTGGAAACACATTTTCCTTTTGAGAGCTACGAAATAATTGCATTAGGACTTCTCATGGAGCAAAGGGTCTCAACATACAGCAATTGACTCGCATGCGAACAGAATATCTTGGTGGCAAGTTTGTGACTGCTGATTGAAGCTATGAGCCCCTTACATTGTGAGGTTGTAATTTGTGTCTTTCCTCTTAAGCTCAATCATGCCACAAGGCAACCCCAACGACTCGACCGTATCAAAACTTCGGATTGTTTTGTCGTCATGCGTGAGAATAAACGTACCAGGCTTGCAATTTCGCATATTTCCATACCGATAAAGAAGCCCACCAAGTGGTTCCCAACTGTTAATCACAAACTTGTCACCTACAAATGAGAAGTGAGAAATATTGTCATCGGATAGCAGAAGCCATTTACCTCGGGCGTCCAATATGTGAATGAGAACTGTTTCTGGGAATCGAACCCAAATCACATGGCCTTCACTCAACACTTCAAAGGAGTTCTTCACAAGCTCCACCTCCGTATCTTTCCATCTGATGTACAAACGAAATATGTGTGAATCTTCTATATCAAGCAGTCTGCAAACGGTTTGCTGAAGGTCGTGCCAGGTGTCCGGCCTCTGAATGAGGACCTTTCGCTGACCAAAGCAGATGGCCACGAAGCAGTGAGAGACGTTTGTAGACGGAGTGAACGGCTGGACACTGAGCGTCGGTGAGCTGGAACGGGAAGTCGTTGGTGCTCCCATCATGCCAGAATTCTGCGGTTTTATTGTACAAGAGTAACCAATTTTAGCACAAGTTAGCACTGAGGAAGAGGGTGTTGCTGCCCAGGGGTCGAGGGAGCATTATATAACCATACTCATCTCTTAAAGCTAGGCACTGGAACAAATTGGCGGAGCAGGAAATGCCGTTCTTTTAGGTTCTCCTCTCGAGTATGGCTATGAACCTTCACAGGGTGTTACTAAGCGACTGAGTCTCGGGTATTGGATGAGGGGAATCTTATTATCAACTTCAAATGTAATTGGGTCACATGGTGATAAGAGACCTCAGATGAAGGTCAAGTTCCGCACATGCTCATTTACATACATCGGTACAAAGTCGGCAGTCATGTACCAACCGGGCTTCTTCATGCTGTCACTGACTCTCAATCCGTTGATGACAAGGTTCTCGAACCTTACGAACTCAACGCTACGAGTCTCATTAAAACCAGTCATTATAGCCGTGTTTGCGTTTTCTCCAGTGTACACCAGATCCCTGATAGTAACATTGGAGATGCCGCGGCCAGGTGATGTATTGTACTTCTGGTTGTACATCACCATCATGGTGATGACCTGGCCCATTCTGAAATTCTCAACACGAACATTTTCAATCAGAATGTTTCTAACGAGGTTGCTGTCCCCTGGGTTGATTGCGATGGCGCCCTGGTATCCCATCTGAAATTCGCGGTGGTCCATGATGTCGATGTTACGGATTGTGATGTCTGACATGGTCTCGGGGTTGATAGAGTTACCATGGGTGCCAATGTTGATAGGATGTGCCACATCTGCCCACAAAGCTGCGTTCTGGATGGTGATGTTGGCGCTGTCGCCGTACCAGTCATTGCGATGATTGTACAGCGCGATACAGTCATCCGAATTTCTCATAAAGACTCCGTCGATGAAGACGTTCTTGCTACTGTATAGATCAATGCCATCGCCCCACTGAGTGGCACTGAAGGAGCGAAGCTTGCGAATGGTCACATCTTCTGCCTCGGCAGCGTTGAAAGTGTAGTGAGTCGGATTGAGGACGGTGATGGACTCGATGGTGATGTTCTTTGACCACTGTGCTGATATGGCTCCCACGGGTGTGCGGTACAGGATTCCGCGACCGCGGATAGATGCTGACGTGGCGTTATCAAGTGAAACAGCGGCATTCAGGACTGCGCCTGCATCTAAATAGAGGGTTTGGCCGGAGGTGATGTTGAGAGTCGAGTTCAGCGTGTGATAGCCAGCGCCGTAGTAGATGACATTTGGGTCATCCTTTGGGGGGAGGCCTTTGGGAGTGCGGTTGGTGATAATGTGCAGAACATCAAAGACTGAGTTGGTGGTTTGAATTAGAATATCCGTAGGCTTGGTGAGATTGAAGCTCAACGAGTTTCCCTGACGGTTCGGAATAATACCATAGGATTCTGGCCGGATACGAGGAATCGTGATGTCTCCAGAATTGTACGTGACTGAGATTTCCACGTCGTCGTCAAAATCGAACATGGCCAGAGAGCTGGGGTGGACCATCGCAGATCCGGTCGTGATGCTGATCTCATGAAGGTTCACGAGATATGTAGACACCGGTTGCCACTCCCCGTCTGGTTTGCGTACCGTGATTGTGTAAGAAGTTGATTGTTTAACCTCATCGGGTACGGGGTAAGTCTGCAAGCTGGATGCACCACTTATGACACCGGCCAAAGCCAGTATCGCGAGACCAAAACGATGAGGCAACATCGTGGCTGTGGAGTCTGACCAGCCCAGCTGTCGATTTCCGTCAGGATTACCAGTTCTTTTGTACTTCGCTTCAAGCCCTACGGTAATCGCCCCAGGACAATCGCGTACACGGACTCGAGCAATGCGGCGACCGGTCAACGGTGCCCCAGGATTTACCCCGCATATCTCGGGCGTTGTCCGCGACCTGGCCCGGTGTCATCGGAGTCGGCCCGGGACTCTGGCCGCTGGTAGATCACTGCCTCTTTCTGGGATAATATCGCGGAACGTCAAGAATGCGACTGCTTCAAAGACTCAATAAGATAGTTCATCACAGATGACTCAAGTCGTAGGTATGCAATGCAATGTAGCTGAGCTTCTCAAGCAAGAATATCCTGCCCCTATTAGAGTCTGCCTACAGCGCATTCTAATATTATGCCTCTATTACTCGTCACATAACAGCATTAGAAGTGGTTGGAGCCATAATCAGTAGACGTAGGTAAAGTTGGGGTTCTCCTTGTCCGTCAAGTCCGTGAAAGCGGTAGCGTTGAGCTCGTCCGCAACGTAATTGCCGCTGGCGCGTAGCTCTTCGCGCTGCTTCTCCTTGCGCTTGTTCTCCCAGATGAAGGCATACCGGAAGACGAAGAAAAGTGCAAGCTCAATGCAGTTGGCTACCAGCAAAGAGCCGATGCCTAGGTGATATGAGGGAGCCTGGTCGGTTTTGTAGAAGAAGGGGCTGGCGATGTTTCCAATGCAAGCGCCGAACCAAATCATACCAGAAACGATCATCTTTTTAGATTGACCACCGGTGTTTGAGGTGATGAGCGAGAGGGAGATGACAAAAGAGGCTTGGTACGAGCCAGTCAGGTAGCTAGAGAGAATGTCAGAGAAATGTTGCAACCCCGACCGAAAGCGAGACTCACAAGCAAATCAAGCGTCCGACGTAAGCGTTCGCCGGGGCCAAGAGGAAGCCCAGCGCACCACCAATTGTCGGCAGCATGAACATTGCGCAAACAAGTGTGCGGCTGTTGGCAGGCATATACTTGTTTGCCAAGGCACCAAGCCCAATCCAGATCACCACCAGAGCGCCCTGCGGGATGCCAAGCAGCGCCGTCTCAAGCGTCCCGAAGCCAAGACCCTTGATGACCAGGGTCGAAAAGTTGGAGATGCCGCCGTTAGGGACGTTCGAGACGAATCCGAGCAGGGTGAAGAGCCATGTCTTGTAGTCGAGGTATGCCTCCTTGATCTGGCCCCAGTTGATCTTACGCTGCTCGATACCGGTCTGGTTGCGGCGCATGCGGGCGATCATGATCAGCTTCTCTTCATGGGTGAAGCCCCAGATTGTACGAGGCGAGTTCGGAAGGCAGAGGGCAAGGATGATGGCCCAAAAGGCGCAGAAAGCTCCGACGACAAGGAATTCGTAGCGCCACGACTCGAGGGCACCTTTGATGTGACCGATTCCGTAGCCTGTGTGAGCAGACATTAGCCAGCGGTCACCACTTGAAGAGGAGAGGCAACAACGCACCAATAAGACCACCTCCAGCGACGCCGATGCCATTCCAGGCATACCAGGCCGAAATACGCGAGGGCTGCTCAGCACGAGTGTAGTACATGCTGGTGATAAGCATGAAAGCGGGGTCGGCGATGGCTTCGAAAGCTATTCTCATAATTAGCATCACATTACAATACTCGAACAATTTGAAGCAGTTGCTATGGACCTACCTCCAGACAACACTCGAAGAGAGAGAAGACCAGCAAAGTTTTTCGCAGCAGCTTGCGCCATGAGCAGAGCGCCCCACATGAAGATGTTGAAGGACAAGTACCATGCGGGTGGGCTGCGCTGCATGATGAGGTTGGAGGGGATGGCCCAGATGAGCCAGCCGAAGTAGAAGCTGCTCGAGAGCCATGAGTACTCCTCGCCCTTGAGGTTGAGGCCGTCCTTCAAACCAAAAATAGCAGCATATGATCTGAAAGATGAAAAGTAAGCAACGATTTTCCAGGAAATTATGGGTTATCCATCAGGTCAACAAACAATGTGGTCTTATCGACATAGTAGAAGAAGTAGCAAATGCCGAGCAAGGGAAGAATCCGCATGTCGAGCTTCCGGAGAAGTCTCTTCTCGTCGGCTTGGTCGATCGATTCATCGTTGGGGTACCGTGCTAGAGCTTCGAGGTAGATCTCGGGATGCTGTTGGTGAATGTCCTCGCCTTCGACATGAGGCTTGTGAAGGTCCTGCTCAACGTGTTCGACGTCGCTCTGGCGGGACTTTGCGTCGGCCACGGTCGGAGTGTTGTCGGCCATGTTGGAATCGACGAGATCGAGATGTCGCTATGTCGAGACAGGCGGTTGCCGTGATGGTCTTTCAACGTGGGATATCCCTCTTCAAATACTTGACATGTCGGCGGTGAGCGCTTGTAATGTCCCTAGCAACATTACTGATACCGACAGCTCGGTTTTCGGTCAACTCCCGCCGGAGATCGTTGTGGCGCGCTCAAAGGCCACTAAGCCTACTAGGCAAGCCTGCTAGGCAAGCCTTCGCGCCAGCCTCCCTCACTCTCTACATGGGCCCAGTCAAAAGCTGGTGTGGGTGACGGTTTCCTGAGTCGTGTGCGGGATGCGGGGTATGTACGGAGTTGGTAGGCTGCAGTTATTGGTACTATCAGGGGGCACCAACAGCCTAACAGAGCTTTGCAGCGGGCATCATCCGCCGAGACCAAATATCAAAGTTTTCGAGGGGTTCCCCTATCAGTGATCACTTCTTGATGCTACTGAAATATTTTACATCGTGTATACTGTTCTTGCATCCAAAGGATATCATCTACATGAGCGTAAGTTCATCTCAAGGTTAGCTTTGCTTCTTATCCTGATAGCCAGAGCTCGGATGACGCCCACTCTAGTATCGCGGGGTTCCGACCGCAAAGTCACTTCTCCGGGTTATTGCCCGTGGGGAACGCTCGTGGAGCGAGCTGGGGATGTGGGCAAGAACCCACACTATTGCGGGGAGGCCACGAGTTGAAGGAGCATAATGATACCAGAACATGAACTCTGACTGGTGGATTTTGATTCTCCGTTGTCCTTCCGTTGACGGGTCCATGAACTGAGGCTCAAGACCGGCGCCGAGCTTGGCGTTTGGCGTTTGCGCCCTGCCAGGTTTGTTCAATCCACTGAGCCGGGTCCGCCATCGCACATCAATTGAAGCTATTTTCGCCTAGGAAGCGAAGTGCCGATGCCGCATGGCAAACCCTGTGAGCATGATCATTAGGGCCCAGCCTTCACTCCCGGGTGCTATTAAGTGTGGGTGTTGGGCCGTGAGCCCAAGCTCTATCACAAAATATGATCCCCCGATTCTACGAACAATCACAGACGGGTGTGTCTTCAACATAATCTCGACAAATACTCGTCGTTAGGGCCGCTGGAGTGAGCGTCTCATTTCGAACGAGACTACCGGACTGGAAAGCTGTTGAGACAGCCGCCGCGCCCTCTTTGCTGCCTCCGCACCCCTCTCATCTCATAGTTTTCTTACCCTTCCCTTGCTCAGTCAACTAACCTCCGAAGAGTATTTCAAAGTTTGAAATTATACGCATCGATACGTTCATATTATTAATTGTGCATAGAAAACGGCTTCCCGCTCCTTCCACTTCGGCGCTGTGCCCTTGCGCGTCTAGAGCTCGCTCCGGATAAGAGACTACCAGTATTTCGGTCAAACCGCATCTCATGCGAATACCTGCAAATTTATTTAGTAATATTCAACTAACTGACTTGGATACTCTCCCACATTAATCTCATGCTCAGGTTGAGTACTTAGCCACGGCCTAGAAAGCCCCACCATTTTCAACCAGAACCTGCGCGATGTCATGGTGTTGTCGCAGCTCCGCGTGCCAAACTGCCGTTTTCCCATTTTTGTCCCTGTTGTTGACATTGACCTTGCCCGAATTCAACAGCACGCTAACGACATCCTTTTGACCGTGTCTGGCTGCTTCCATCAATGGGGTCCATCTGTACTGCCCTTTGGCATCCGGCCTCAAAGTTACCACTCCCAACAGCGCCTCCACGATCCGGCAATGGCCTTTGCGCACCGCATGTGAGAGCGGTGACATCCCGCGTTGATCACGTGCGTTGACATTGATCTTATCTCCCCCCAGCCCCAATATCAGGTTGACGACTGGCAGCCGATCCCGTGCGCAGGAATATGATAGTGGGGTTCGCTTTGCGTTATCTGCTAGGTCCGGAGCTGTACTTGAAGCCAGCAAAAGCTCTCGGACCAGGGCTGTATGTCCTTCTTCTGCCGCATATGACAATGCAGTTCGTCCGTACTGGCATTGAGCATTGATATTAATACCTTTTGATCGAAGTAAACTTTGAAGCAAAGAAAAATCTGCCCTTTCGACCGCATGTATCAAGGCTGTCTTGTTTGGGTTGTCTTTTGAGTCCAAGTGGATCCGGCCCGACGACAAAACCTCCTCAATTGACCCCAGTTGGAGACCCTTCTGGAATGCTGTAAGGAGCCTGCTGCCTTCCCCGCGCCTGGCAGCATCAGATAAGGGGGTTCGTCCATGCTTGTCCTTTGTGTTGAGATCAGTTCCACTTATCCGTGACAGAAGTTCGATATGCATCCAGAGACTCTGTCGTGTGGCGGTGGACAGGATGGATGAGCCGCTGGGACTCTTCTTGTTGACCCCAATCCATGAGCTAGGGAGCTTCGAAAGCTCAATGACAATGTCCGTTTTTCTTTCCATGACTGCCCGACAGAATGGTGTCATCACGTCCTGGTCCTGCCTCGACAACGCAGCTCGGCCCAGCGGCGCCAGGACTGAAACCAGATCCACTCTATTCTTCTCTACAGCAATATGTAGAGCTGTCCGACCTTTCTTGTCTTGGGTTTCGAAGATAACTCCATGTAGCCCTGCAAGGAGATGCACAACTTCTCGATTACCCTTCTCAACAGCAAGTGCCAAAGGTGTTCTTCCTTTGAAGTCTGGAAGATTTATCGCAACACCGCCAACCCTTCTGTTTTCTGATTCGTGCGTGATTACTGCGCTCGTCAAAAGCTTGATAGTTTCAAGCCTTTTTCTCTCAACCGATATGGATAATGCTGTCGCTTTTCGAATGTCTGCAACGCTTTCATCGGCTCCACTCTCGAGAAGCAGCCGTACCATGGCTGTGTCACCCTTTTCGGCAGCTAACATGAGTGCCGTTTGGCCTTGACTATTTTGCGCATTAACCTGTACTTCGTCTCTTTGGAGCATGATTCTCACGGTAGAAAGAAATCCTTTGCCTGCGGCTACAGTAATTGGACGTCTGCCCAACAGATCAGGTCTAGCGAGGTTGGTGCCCTCAAACTGGGCCAGAAGTGAGGCGATGTCCTCATTGCCACGCCGCAGAGCCAGCTCAAGAGGTGTTCGAAATGCCTCGTCCAAGTCATTGCTGGACGTCCCTGCATGCGTTGGAGCTCGGACATTGACATCAACCTTGCCGGTTTCCAGAAGAAGGCCAACTACTCTTAGATGTTGTCTGTCAACAGCATGCCATAAGGCCGTTCGCCCAGCTTTGCACGCCATGTCAGGCTTGACTGAAATTTGACAGAGAAATCGACGAACCAGTCCGATAAACCCTTTCCGAGAAGCCCACTGCAGTGGAGTGGTTCCATCTCTATCTTGAGAGCAAACATCGAGATTAGCCGCCTCCAGGACTTCCATCAGCAGAGAATCGAAGGAGTCATTTTTTGAAACGTGGTAAAGGGCATCCCATACCAGCGTCTCGGGTATGTGTAACTTTGGTTGATCAAGACCCAATAACATACTCACTAGTTCCTTGCGTTCACTTTCGAAAGCCAAAAAAATGGGAGACTTTGACTCCTTGTCTTCGAGCGTTGGATCTGCCTTACCTATACGCAGAAGATATTGAGCAGTGTCTCCATGGTTTCTTTTGATCGCTTGCCACAAAGGCGTTTCGCCGCGATGATTTCGGTAATTGACGTTTACCTCATCTAGAGCCTCGCTGAGGATCATCTTGACAGAGTTCCCCTTCCCGTGTTCTGTAGCTTTGAGCAACGCAACGTCGAGAACTTTAGGATGCCTGGTCGCTTTAAGTCTTCTATGGGCGAGGCGTGCCGTTCTCTTAACAAGTATCCCAAGATTTCTTCGTGGCCGATCGCTGCTGCACGAGCTAAAGGCGTCCACTTATCCTTCTCCCTTGCACCAATGCTAGACTTGCCAATTTCTACCAAGACTTTGACAATAAAATAGTTCCCTTTAGATGCAGCGAACGATAAAGCTGTTCGACCCGTTGCATCTCGGGATCCCACGTCAAGATTGCCGCTCTTAATCAATTCCTTAACAGTGTTGGCTCCACGGCGCTCTGCTAAAGCGCGGTGCTCATTTCCAGCAAGATTGAAACTTCCCGCTGCAAGAGATAGGGCAGTCTTTCCGCTATTGTCCTTCTGATTGACCTTAACTCCTGTTTGCTGTAGGAGCAGTTTGACAACACTCGGGTGCCAGCGCCTGGCTGCATTCATCAGTGGCGTCTTTCCGTGATCGTCCAGTATATCTGAGACAGTTTGAGTGACGAGGAGTGTCTGGAAGACTGTTACAAGGCCGTACATGGCGGCTAGATGGAGAGGAGTTGTCGCCTTTGCTAGATTTACGCTGTTCCCAGCACTAAATCTAGAGTTGTATCCTTGAAGAGAGGCTAGGAAGCCAGGGCCTGACCTTAGAAATCGGAGAAGACTTTTAGTGGATTGGCCAAGGATGCCTTCGTAGTCGCGCTGCCTTTCCAACAAACTTTGATGATCCGTAGACCAAGCCTCAGCATGCTCGCCCCAGTAGCTGCTCGCATAAACGAAGAATGGATACTTCTCCTTTCTCTTCTGGAATTCGAGGTTGTCCGAACAGGGCCCTGATCTGAACGTTTTCAAGGATAGATACGTTGTACACGTGATGGAAATTTCTGCGAGCACAGAAAGACTCGATATGTCTTTGCACTCCAAGAGAAACTCGTGTGCTGTTGAATGAATCAATCCCACTTTGTCACTCTGCCTCAGGCTGAACTGTATCAGTCCTGCGCAGCTGGATAAAAGTTGATGGATGTTTGGAATTCTGTCATTATTGAGCTCTTGATCGCCGAAACGAGTCGAGAGTGCGTGTTCAAGCTCCGATGTTGTGAGTCGTCTTCTTGCGTGCACGATCCACCGGAGAAGCATGAGAACAAGCTCTTTTCTTTCTCCACTTAGAGACTTGACTCGAATTAGAGCACTGTCATATACTTTCTTCAGATCCATCTGGTCAGTCGGTAGTTTCCATAGGGCATTCTTGACCGAGTGCAGCGTTTCTAAGCTGTTGAATGTTTCGCAAAGCAAGATGGCTATGAGAAATCTATTTTACGTTAGTGGGTACATAGGGTTCGTGTCTTGAACTCTATCAAACTCACATTCCAGCACTAGCCTTTACGATCTTTTGCAGACATTTTGTTCTCAACTCTGTTTCTTGAAATGACCATATTCGAAGATGGCGATTCACATACTTTCGTAAGTCGTCTTCTGTTGCAGTGATCTGCAGGCGTAAAACTTCGTCCTCTCCCACGGCTTTGCACAGCGCTTTTTCCATGATCCCACTTGGTCTAGCTGTGACCATGATGCTGATATTTCCAATCGATCTAAGGGCCAGGACCATGTCGAGTGCCGGTACGGTATGACCGCCACCAGATGAAGATTCGTCCAAGCCATCTATCACGATATAAAGACGCGATTGATCTTGCTGTAAAATGGCTTTGAGGATAGTCAAAATTTCATCTTTTGACGGTCGTTCATCCCGCTGTAGGTAGGTTTGTAGTAGCTCCAGCAGGTTGTGTTGTAGTTGGCGGCCTGTCAGGAGCTGTCGCAAGATACTGGAAAGAACATCGCCCACTTCCTGTCTGTAGCGCAATGCATATTTGTAATAGAAGTATGCCACTGACGGGGTACTTTTTGACCTCCCCGACGGCCGTCGCTTTAGAAGGTCAATTACAACCGAGGATAGTGTGGATTTCCCTGCTCCCGGAGCACCTTGGCATAACAGAATTTTCTCAGGCATTCGTAACCAATTCTGGAAGACGGGTGACTCTGTAAACCACTGGCAAGTTCCTTCTTCACGAGAATCTCGATGCTCGTTATGCGAAGCGGTGGAGTCTACTTTAGCTATAGCTCTGAGCCAGGAGTCAAGTCTTCGGTCTGCAATCAGTCCCCCAAGGTGAGTCACTGCCCGCTTGACTTCTTGTACTATTGATGTGTTGTCAGACAGTGAGAATTAAGACTAGAGTGAGGGATTCTAACCATCATTTGAAATTTGATCCGCTACCTTTCGGTCTCCCCCAACTCTTTGCGGCGTAATCTGATGCAGAAGCTCCCTTGCATACGATGCAGCCGCCAGGGCTGAATATCCTTGCCATTGTTTGTTTTTGTGAGAATCAGCGTAGTCGCAAATCCCTCTTATCACCAAACATGACCAAGAATTCATCAAGCCCGCAGCTTCCATCTCAAAGCAGATAACACCTTTCTCTTTTGCCAAAAGATCCCGCATTCTGGCGTCTCTCATCACCCTATTTCCGGAAGCGATGACACCATAGTGTACTCGAGGCACCCGATCTTCCACGTCCCGGCCTCGACGGATGATCTTCGTCTCGTCACATCCGGTACAAGTAGATGCCATGTCAACGTGCACATATTCAGCGCCATATAGACTGTCGCTGGTGTTTTCGGGCCGTCCGAAAAGCCTCCTCCATTTGGGTTTGTCACAAAGTATCTCCTCGATTCTACTGGCTAAAGAATCTGTTCCATTGAGATCGTGGTCCGACTGGAGTGTGGTAACCGCAGCCAGTATCGCACTAGGTGGAATATTCAGATATCCAGTAGATTCAAATCCGTGGACCTGATGTTCCTTCCCGAAGTCGTACTGAATTACAGCGCCGTGTCCCCCTGATGGTTTGCTGACAACAATGTCGCCGAGATGAATCTCATTTTCACCTGCTTCTTTCAGGTCATCCTTCGCCGTGGGAACTCCCCCGCCAATCCCCACCATAAGGACGAATCTCAAGTTTGGATAGGACCGGACCATATCTCTGATGGCTTGGCTGCGGCGTTATTGCCGGTTTGACCCTTTGGAAGGCCTGCGACGACGATGTTATGTTTTCCTATCTTTCCTAAAGTGTATGAATTCCCGTCATTTTGAGCAGCGCACTCAGGCTTGGGAAATTCATTGTCGAGGAATGCGCGGGCAGCGTTGAGCTCAATCGTTAGAGCATACATCCAACCAACCTGGTAGTCTTCGGGTGATGGATACGTCATGATGCGGGGTTTTGTTGCCAACGAATTCAGAACAGGCTGGCTTTCCAAGTGCAAGTCAATACGGGATAGGTATGATATGGGCGACTATTCTCGGCCAAGGAATAAAATGAAGCGAGCTTGAAATCCGACGCTGTTCCACAAGTATCTAAGCTCAACCATGAGTTGGTTCCAGAAGGTGTGATGAAGGGGTTTATAAGATTCTGCCTACCGCTCTGCCTTCGCCTGATTTGTAGCGCCAAGACAAAATCTGGTCGATATCGGATCATTTCGGTGTGGCAACCTACGTAGACAGTGGTCCCACTGCAAACGTATGCTACTCTCCATGCATGTACATGCGTACTTCCAACCGAACGCGACCATCTCCTCCAATTATAGAGAAAGGACAGGTAACAGCCCGGCGCACAAAATCCAAGACCTGTCCCCGGAGAACCATGCATGAAAGCAAAATCACTCACATCA
The DNA here is from genome assembly GCA_026319125.1 of Colletotrichum noveboracense. Classification (NCBI taxonomy): domain Eukaryota; kingdom Fungi; phylum Ascomycota; class Sordariomycetes; order Glomerellales; family Glomerellaceae; genus Colletotrichum; species Colletotrichum noveboracense. The sequence goes on along the minus strand of JANUHK010000082.1, from coordinate 87,921 downwards.
CAGTATGAGCCCGGGTTAACTAGTCCCAAAGGCTATCTTGAATACCGAGGTTCGTGATGGACATGCTCCATTATCTGGGATGGGGGAAGAGGTCTAGCGTAGCGTACATCTGAACTGCATGAGTTGTGGAGTTTTGATGTACCGCGTTGTGGTGGACAGAGCTGTAATTCAGGCTGAATATGTACATATCAGAGGCGCATTCCAATTCTCCACTAATCAAATGCATGCCAACAGTGGGGTGGTTCGTCATTGGGGCTGCCCTTGGTTCGCCCTTGGTTGCCCATCGATTTGCCATTCTACGCTTCGCTATCCATGGCTGTTGCAGTGTGGACCTTCAATCTTTAACGGTGAGCCTTCGGGCAATGTATCTACCAGACCTCAACTAGCTGCCCATTTCGATTGAAAGACACCCAGCATCTTGTCGGCTCTGATAGATGTCAGATTCTTCTTTGCAAGATTCTCGCAGAAACATTCTAATCCAGGTCACAATTCAATGTCAATTTACCTAAGATACCCATATAGCAATAATACATTCGCCCAAAATGTAGTCGTGCACCCGTTCAACGCATCTATCCAGCATCAAGTTTTGTCCTTCACCGCCAAAATCCTGTGTTCGGGAACGCGCATGATTGCACAACAGCCCTCTTAGCACCCCTGGTTGAAGTACTGGTGGACTGCATCCCCGGACGATCATCGAAAGGCCAAGGCTATCAAATGAGTGGCTGCCAGTCCGCGTTTCATTGCGACAAAGGTGCCACATGATGCATGTATCCTGCTGATTGATTTCTATGGTGTCACGCAGTTCGCCGGTAATTCCTTTACCGAGTGATGCTGGAAATGCAAACGAGTGGATTGGAACAGGCTGGGCAGAATACGACATGTCCAGAAGAATTGACCAGTCCTGCCACACCTGCATACACTAATGATCAAGACTGGGTTCTGATTGCTGGGCCGAAAGGCACAGCCTCTTTCCATCCATGTAGCCAGATTTCGGTAGCCACATATCACAGCCTGGTTGCCTTACAGCCATTGCCACACGCAGCCATCATCCAAGCCACCGGTGATCCTACCGTCGAAGACTGCCTGGATGGGCGCGCATGGTCCGGCCTTTGTTTCTTTATAAGACAAGAGAACGCGCCGCCGGTTTTCTCTCCATAATCTTTCTAAAAGAACATTACTCTATGCTTTTGGAAAAGCTATCGCGGTGTCGCATACCAGTTCCGATCATCACTCAGCCAAGTCTTTCCAGTCTCGACCAGATACCTTCTACACTCTCCACAGCTCAAGCTGCCCAACCACAAGCAATCCGCAGGCCCGGTTGCGACTGTGGGATCCCTAAACCACAGGCTAATACATAGGTAAGTAACGATGTCCCAATCTACCGCCAAAGACCCTTTATTGATGTGATACTGCAGGTATTGGGGTTGGTACTTGCCGGAACACGACTAAGCCGCTTGATCAAACTTTGAAGCTTCGATGACACCGATCAATACGATGAATGGTTCCCCGTGACACTAGGGGTAGTTACTTCAATATTGTCTGTGCAAAACCACACAATCAGCTTGGCGTGCTTGCGATCCGATCGCAAGAACTTGGGTTCGATCAAGATGGCGCTTCTCGAAGGACCCATCTGCGAATTCGCAGGCTAAAAGCTGTGACAAGAATATCTCAAACGGTCACTCCTTGATTGGGGCCGTTGATGACTCTGACCATGCCCGGTCAACCGAAAACTTCATCAAGCAGAACTCACCTCATTTTGGATATATACACTCATTTTCTGCGAATTATTTCATTGGTTTGTTGTGGTATGGAGTAGAGCATCCGTTTATCTCCTAGTAAATTAACCGTCGAAACGGCTTCAAACACCCCAGTCACATTCCATTGCTCATGCAAGGCGTATATCTGCGAGACCCTCTGTAGTATGAAGATAACCTGCGTTTAGGGTAAGTCAACACATGTTTGATCACTAAACTGCCCTTGAACCAACTGGTATTGATGTCGTCGTGTCTTTGAATGCGCCAGTTGAAGGGCTAAACAGTTCATTTTCCGTCGTGGCGACGCATGCTTATTGGCCGTCATATGGGCCTTTTGCCAGACACAGCGAAACCGGCTCGAATTTCGCGGTGGAATTATATCGGCCACTCTCTACTACAGTCTTCGGAAACTCATATATGGTTGACTAAATCCTTCATTAAGTTATCACGACTTGTCAGCTAGGTAATGTCGATCTGCCATTAGCGGTACATGCATTTACAAAAGTACGCAATCTCCATGATTGAGATATGCCACGTTCAATACTCATGTCTAAACTGTATTGCGTAGAGTTGAAGTGTCGGTAGTGACTAAAGATTCAATTTAGGGATTGATCTGTTTTGAGAGTGACGCCCATGTTCACATAGCAAGAAAGTCAATGTCCATCTCCTTCATTGTTAAATAACATAAAATGTATACCATGACTATCACTTAACAGTGAATGGGTTGTCCAAGACATGATAACCCCAACTCCCTACGGGCACGTAAACGTCTGAGTGCAGCTGTCGTTATTCTTCTTTCCCTTGCAAGCCGCTTCGTTCGCACTGTTTGCTGCCGCATTGAAAGTCGCCACTTTGGCATCACGGCACCTGGGAGCAGGGCTGCTCGTGCAGAAAGGCTTGTTGTCAATGTTGCAGAACCCCGGTGCTTGTTCGTTAGCAGCCGATGCTGCCGTTATGATACCGTTAAGGAGAGCAAAAGTGAAGAAGCGCATGTTGACTGGGTAGCTGTCGAACCGGTGAGGTCGAGTTTGAAATAAGCGATGCGTATTGAGATTGCAGTATGAAGTTGATTGAGAGTTTGATAGTAGTTCATGTCATGATAAGATCAATCGAAGACGCAGCGAGTTCAGGTTGTTAATATACTTTTGAGTATATCGGTGGCTCTTATGGATCTTTTGTTGAAAGCTTCCGTCCTGACTCGGGTGTTGGTCCTGGCATTCTCGGACACGTGAAGAGGCCGGTGAGGGGAAACTGTAGGTCCAAGGAGAATATACGCGATTCACCTATTACTTATGCGTACAAGGTAAATTACTAGCTGAATTTCCCTACGAAGCTTCTTTCGGATCTTTACCTTGAGTGAAAACGGTTCGTCTATTTTGAACAAAACCTGCTCTATCGTCTGCTGCACTCCCCTGGTACTGTGGGGACTCCTCGCACTCAAGCAGCCGTGATAGTGTGGAGTTCACAGCCCAGGGGATTGCTAAAATCCTATGGAGTGATTGCTTTTACCCAGTGACTGGAGGCCATTAAGCAGTTGCATATAAACACTTCTGTGGCCCTACTTAGTAGGAATTCCAATTCTAAGTTTCTCAAGATGCCTACTTGGAGATAAGATAAACAAAAACAAAGTTGATGATGCTGCGGGTGGAAAGAATTATTCTGATGTCTCATCCGTCGAAACGACACGCACACACGCCGCACCACAAGTTGACACAGCAATGATCAAAGATTGAAAGAAGAAAAAGGCCAGAAAGGTTATGAAGCGACATAGAGCTTCATTCATATTACGGACCAGACCGAACATGAATTAGTGGACAGGCAGACAAAATGACAGGAGTTCATTGATAGAGGAGCGCCGCCAAAAAAGGAGTATGACGAGCCTCTGTAGGCCAGAGGGGCATGTGGTGAATGAACATGTGAGATGTATTGATGCGTAGATAATTTTGACAAATCTGCACAAGCACAGACTCATTTCGAAATCTGTCCAAAGCCGTATCGTCAAAGTCCAATCAAAGCCAATCATCATCCTCTCCTTCAGAACTGCTGTCATGGTCCATATCATCACCGCCCCAGTCGAGACTAACTTTGTAGGACCTCAAGATCTCGCGGGTCTTCCTCTGTAGGTCTGACCTCTCCAGAAGTAACTCATCCCTCATGCGTTTTGCTTCCTGTTTTGGAATCGGAAAGTCTGAAACGTTCTCGACCACCATGTCGACTACCTCCTTCGGTAACCCCTTCAGCTGTCCTTCGCTCGTTGAGAATTCTGTCGCCCACCACTCAGCCTGTTGCGGAGGCACATTGGCTGTCGATAAGACTTTGACTCGTGGGTCGACCAAGTACATAGTCAAAACCTTTCTGTGCCCAGGCCGAGTCGGATCCTTCAGCTGGAAGGCGGACTCCTTTTGTTGCACAACGTTGGGGTATACCAATGTCAAACCCTCTCGCATGGTCGCGAATCCAACTTTCTGCAGAGACGGAGTCTTGTTCCTAAGGCCAAAGATTTCATTAAGGGGTCTCAGATCCCCTGTTTCAAAGCTGCAGTCTTCCTCAAAGTTCAAACCCTGAAATCGTGTCTGGAAGGATACTCTGGAGTCTGTAACATTTTCATCATCGAAAAAGTAGACTGCAGTGGCCACAACGTGTTCGTTCAGCGCACCATCCAGACAGAACTCATTCCGCAGATCACAGATTGGGCTTTCTGGGGTCAGGTACATTGCTGCCATCTTGACAATGACCTGAATACCGTCCGCCTTGCCTAGCATGCTTGTATAGTTCGCTAACGCTTCAGGTGTAACAGAACTATCATGTGTATGGTACGCTCGTTCTTCCTCAGAACGTGGTTCAGGTTTGTCAATAACCCTGAAGTTACGCAGCCACGCGTTGGTCCTTCGTTGCCATTCATCATCATCGATGAGTCCGCTCATTAGGTCATCTTTGATGTTAAGTGGGTCGTAGGGAGGTGTAATAGGATATTTCCAACCGGCCTGATCACAATCGATGCGCTTCTCGCAATGCATGGTTTCCTTGTAGACAGTAGAGTACACCAGATTCCACATAGGCATTACTTTCGTGATGATGTTTTCCAAGACAGGGTAGAAGTTCCGGTGGTCCTTGGGATGCAGGTTGTTGACGTAGCTCGTGATCTTCGCATTGATGCCGTCTGGGAATTCGACATTGCAGGGAAGCCACTGGGATCTACCGGAGAACAATGTATAATAGGTGCCGTCAACATATTTCTGCCTTTCGTCCTTGTCCGGTGTTTGAACCGTGATTCCTTGGGTGATGTAGTCAAGGCAGTCTTGAAGATCGATCTCCTTGCCGGGAAGAATTCGAGAGCGACCATACACAAGCGGGTACATCGCTGGGTCAATTAGGTTGACCACAGCATTCTTTGCGCTCGATGTGGACTCGGTGGCTTGTGTGAGCTTGTTTTCCTTGCCTGAGCTCCAGTCGATCTTGCGAAGTGAGGTCCGTTCTATGTTGCGAGCAGCCCTCTGGAGAGCGCTCCGCATGTCTGACGATATGATCCTGTCTGATCGAGTGATGCGCACTTCAATGTCAAGAATGGAAACAATTCCCGTCTCTTGATATAGCCTCGCTTTTGCCTGAAGTTCTTCTATGCACTGCGGAACGAGTTAATTATCATGTCTATCATGACCGTGGCTACTCTTACGCATGCAAACATTGCATCGGTGAAGTCGCCATGTCGAATTCCACCAGCTCTGCGCCAGTCCTTTTCGACTACATCATGCTTCCAAGTTGCAATTGCCGCCTCTTGGAACACCCTCTGATCCCATTTCTCCTCGAGTGTGACGTCCTGCATGAACGCTACCATGCATCGCTCACGATTTGTGTGCGGCCAGTGTTGTTGCCAATCATTCACAGCATCCGGAAAATGGTCTTCAGGTGTATGATTTAAGGAAAGACCGAAGCCGGGCAGCTACAATTGAGATCATTAGCTCTGCTCCCGATTTTCTTACACGGTTCACCTAGGGAATTTATGACACTAACCATGATCCGACCTGCTTCGATGACGGCTTCCGGTTCCATGTTGATGTTTCTGCTTCGAGGACGAGACTACGCTTGACAGCAATCGAGGCGACTTTTGGGATAATTCTGAGTGACTCGCAACTTACGTGGCTCGGTCAACTTGGAGTGGCTGCCTTAAGATATGGAGGTGGAAAGAGGGGACATTTGCCCAGGCAACAACAGATGGAAAGACATAGGACTGGGTGCGGGGGTTGCAGATTTAGCGTGATCCTTTAGCAAGGAGCGAAATCCGTCAATAGCCACATCGTGAAAACCACAGCATGGGAGGAACTTTTCAACGACAGAACCCTGCATTGTATCAAAAACCAGTCATCTACGTCACAGGAATAGCGCTGATCTCTTACGGAGTGTCGGTCACTGGTTTAGCACTCGAAAAAAGAAGCGAAGGATGAAATTTTATGACAATATATATCTGGACGTTTTCGAGAAAACAAATCTTCAATGTGGGTGGAACATGTGGTATCATAACTACTCCTCTAACGACTATGCGATGCTACTCTTCTTCCAAATGAGTTCAATCCCTCTGCCTCCTTAGCATTTCGCAACAACATCCTGGCCAGCCTTGACTGATTTGTCGAGCCCTGCTTGCGCATCAACGACAGCTTGGTCGCTCCTGCATAGAATATCAGCCATCGTCATCTCGAGCTTCAAGGATTCTGACGCTTACTTATCGGCACTGGCGAGGGCGTCGCCTGCTGCAGCGAGTCCAGCTGCTACTTCGTCACGGCTAGCTGCGGGAGGTGCACTACCGCTCAGAAGGGATTGCGCAATTTGCGAAATACCTCCTCGCGCCTGTTGAAGGCCTGTGTTGGCAGCATCCTTGACTGTTGCATCGGTGATTTTAGAAACGGCGTCGTCGGTGTTACCAAGGGCGCCGAGGATCTGGAGTCGTGCCACATTGCATGAGAGACTGCCCAGATTGCCAAGCAATTGGCGTCTGTCGATGCTTCCTAGAACAGCCAGCCAGTTAGAGAAATGGAATGGGGTCTGGTTGACATTTTGTGAATTACTGACTCGCGGTAGCAAGAGTGGCGCTGGTAGCCATCAAAAAAGTGACGATAAGTTGCTGAGGGTACATCTTGGATTGATTTTAGTGGGTATCGAAAGACAGTGTGACAATAGAAGAGGACGCCAGGTCGTTATTCAAAATTAAGCTTAAAAAGATATTTGAAGATGACGCCAGGTCAGAAAAGGAAGAGGTTGATAAAAAGATGATTGAGAAGACAATCTATCGGATGGCAGTTTCACTGGTGATGAGTTGAAACAATATTCAAATGTTGACAGCGGCGTGACAGGTGCCATTTTATATATGGGATGGATTGACAGAAGCACTGCGCTAAGATGATGTGAAAATTGGTGCGCGGAGCCCGAAAGAAGGCTCAGCGCCTGGCATGGCGTTTCGAAGATCGAATGGAGTTTCAAAACATGGGAATGGGGTGACGCTGAGGTTCTCGGATGAACCCCCTGTTCCCTATGACCAGCGTCTGTACTGGGGGGCCATGCATGGGAGGGGAGGTGGTAACGCCAAATCCCACCTTCAGCAACCTCGCTTATTTCAATTCGCTGCGTATCTTTCGAACCTCCTTGAAGATCGAACTGCCCGGCGGGGAACATATGAATCCGCAGCGAGATTTGTTTTTGCGATTGGCTGCTCATCTTTTTCACCAGGGGTTCTGATCTACGGATCCGACACCTTTCCATGAATGGCGAAACTGAATCGAATATCATAAATACATATGTTAATGCCTCTGAAGCAGGTTCAATATTTCATGTCCATTAATAGCTTCATCTCCTGGTCACCTTTTGGCAGATGTGCTGCCACCCGCGTGAGGACTATCACGCGACAACACCCTTAGGCAGAGTGATGCCCTTAGGATCGGCCGAATTATCACCCCAGATGCCTAGGTTGCTGTGCACCAAATATCGCCGCAAGACGAAAAAGAGATCTCACCAGTGAAAACGGAGAACGTGAAGTGCTGCATTATTCCTCGTAACCGAGCTCGTAACCGAGATTTCATCGGTCCTCACAAGGCGCCATCAAATAAATGAGCTCGCTGAACATCTGTCTGAAATGGCGTGTCCATAGCCGCAGCCTTTTGGTCTGACGTCTGGCTCCGTCCAACTCAAGAGCCTTCATCAACCGTGAAATTTTGACCATCAGATTTCCGAGCAGGTTGAACGGTAAGGCTTCGATTCCTCCCAGGAAATGTACCGGATTTCCATCTGGGACTCCATCCTGGACATCGACAGGCAGATTCGCGCACTGTCTCGCCGGCCACATTGTCAATGTTCTTCATTTGCCCATGCGCATAATACAACTTGCGAGATGTCCAGATGGCTACCCGCTACAGTGATCAAAGAAGGGGCTGGAGCATCGGTCAAGTCAAGTCTAAGACAGCTCTAGTGACGGAAGACCCCATGACAAGCGTGGCATAGCTGAGGCCATAGCCGAACTCATGGAGGAAAATGACGTGAAAAAGCAAAGCATAAGTTCAGAAAAAAAAACCACATGACCAAGTCTGCCGAAAGGGTGGCTCTATTCGACTAATTTGCGTGGTATTGATGCAGGCTCTTTCTCTTATCACAACAGGTTGCACGTCGCAGCATAGTCTGTCTTATGAATGATTGTCAGGCCGATGGATCGCGACGGGTCTTTTTTATGGCCGCATAGTTGCAAGTTACAATTCTGGCTTGTTCGTCTCTCACCGCTCGTTCACTCTTGACGCGAGGTGCCACTCTCGGTGCTGAATTCGGTGTCCGACGCTAAAAGGGTATGTTGAGGGTCGCTCTTGAGGGTATTTGAACCGCTTGTCGGATTCTGAGATCATAACATTAAGATTCCATTGGAATGAAGCTTCAGAAGATGGACTGGCTCGGTCAACTCTTTTCTGCTAGTTGAACATAGTTCCAGGTCAACTAAAATCCCCACAGCCGAGCTCTCGACCTCTCTCAGCAACTCCCAGCAAACTGGGTCTTAATTAGGGGAGCACCGTGCTTCTGGATACGGGGCATTGTTAAGGTTTCGGATACGCCGCAAATGTGAACTGGACTAGATGAGCCTGAGGGCGGTTCACGCTAGACTGACTCAGAGAACCTACAAGTACACCGTAATTCGATGTCAGCAAAGCAACAGAAGAGCGGACTTTGAAAGGATGCATGGGAATCTGGAAAGGAATAGAGAGTCTACCACTGGATACTAACGAATGCCCAGCCTGAATTGATCTCGCCAAGGGAGCATCAGCAGTCGGATCGTTGGACACAAGCTATTCTGCATGCGATAGGGACTCTCGTGACGAAACTAGCTCAATTTAATTACGGCCGCCTAGACCAACAGCAAGCGAGTCAAGGATCTCCGTCCAAGCATCTGTAGCCTAGCAGATCGCATCTTCCGATAGCGAAGAAAAGGGGTGGATCATAAGAATAAAAGCATGGTGTCTTCCCCTGCGGAGTTGTCGGTTCATACTAAATGACTATCCGCGACTTACGTGTTTTACCCTCGAGCTACAATTTTCCCGGCGTTTTCACGAAGCCCTCAATTTCAACTTTCTGAAGCTCTCGCTACAGCAAATTCATCCTCGACCACCCAGCGCAAATACTGACGATAAAATGAAGTTCACCGGAGCAATCCTTTTCCTGTTTGCTGCGGCGGCCTCTGCCCAGTCTTGTACTGGCAACGAGATGCAAGTCTGCCAGGGCAACAGCATCAAGTTCTGCAACCTCGCCAAGAATAACGTCTTCGATGTAAGCGGCGAATATTTCTTTCTAGCCACGTCAGCCGGAGATAGACACGGAATCACTGACTCATACGACAGTTCATGGACTGCGGTCGCCAAAAGTGCGTCAATGTTGCTGGCGGTGCCAACTGTCAGTAAATACAAGCGGGAGGTTTTAGGGAAGATAGGCACGCGGAATAAGAACAGAATCCCGTATTTTGATTACTACTGCCTTCAAGACCCAGCAACTTCGCGCAAGTTGTACAATGAGCTTTCCAATTTATTACATTGGTCGTGGTCGACCGTTAGCTAGACCGCCGCCACCCGTGAAGCCCATCGATTCTCAATGTGACAGCGTCAGCACGATCTCACTAGCGCAAAATATGGGAAGCTGAAAACAAGGGTCACTCAACGTTGCAGTGAGACCACCTCTCGCCAACTCAATGAGCCAATCAGATGCCCTCTTTCGCTAGCACGCCGTCAATGGATCTCCCAACCACCTCAGCTTACTTTATGGAGACATTTCTGAAAGACAATTTCAGCTTCACATCTAACACTCCCTTGTCAAGATTGCAACCAAGCATGCAAGATGGAGAACTCACATAAGAACGGAACTTTGACTGATATTCTTGAGCCCAAAGAAGCCGTAGATGCGGTCGCAAAGTATGCACCGCCTCAGGATCACAGCAATGGACGACGTGGCGCACACAACGAGGTAAGAGGGCCTTCAAGCTGAGACGACATGCTTCACCTCTCTCCCGCCCGTACCTGACTTGAGCACAGGGTCTTTGCGAAGATTGCGCCGTCTTGGATTTGGGTGTACACTGCTTCAAAGTTCAACCTGGCTCCACAAAGCCTGCAGGCAAACCGGTACAAGATCAGCCAGCGGCAATCCGCTCGTACACAACACCCCATCATCTTGGAAGCCTGAGTGATATTCGGAATCGATCATCGGAATGCGAGATGTGCGCTTTGATCATAGACTCGGTGGAGGAAGCAGGGACTCAAAACCCGACCGGTGACGTCTTGGACGCAGCTGCAGAGCATGCGCTTGAGAATGCCAAATGCTCCATCAGCTGGGAGATTGACGGTCGTGAGGCGTCCAGGTCCAAGAGCCGCGGCCACAACCCAGCGAATACAGTCCGGGGGATAACCAGACGCATGCACATTCGATGGGACCACCCCCGGCTTTCAGACGCTTACCTGGTCTACGTTGCACCAGAGAGATTCGCAAGGACGGCGTCCGATGCTGACCGTGTCTGGGCCAAGGACTCGCTTTTCTTGGGGCGCAAGATTACCGAAGATATCGAGAACCAAGCTCTGATCCGATCATGGCTAGATCTTTGTCAAAAGTCACATCGGGGCCCGTGTCGTCAAAATAAGGACGAAGGTGTTGAACGCTTTGTCGAGATGGTGTCGCACTCTTACTTCGGTGTCATCGACGTACAGAACATGCAACTCACCCAGCTACCTTGCAAGTCTCGAGAGAGATCTCGCGATGGTAGAGAACGAAGGTATGCATGGGGAACAGATATGCATGAGCCATATGTTGCACTTAGCTACGTATGGGGAACCGACGAGACGGCATACACAACTTTGACGGACAATGTCATGCTTCACCGTATGCATGGTGGACTTGAAGATGTTCTTCTCCGACTGCCGAAGGCTATCCAGGACGCAATCGACCTCGTCCGCAGACTTGGCTTTAAATACATGTGGATAGACCGACTTTGCATTGTCCAGAATAGCTCGCGATCCTGGAAGCTCAATGCATTCAACATGGACCTTATTTACGGCAACGCAGCACTTACTATATGTGCGGCGGATGGAGATGCATCGATCGGGTTGAGGGCCATGCGACCAAGTACTCGCAACACCAAACAGTACAAGCGCATGATCAACCCTCATCTTGAACTAATGGTCACACGTCCACCCGAGATCTACATTCGCTCCTCGGAATGGAACGAGCGGGCCTGGACATTTCAAGAGCGGCTCCTCTCTCGCCGCTGCCTGATCTTCACTAACGGAAGGGTGTACTTCCAATGTCGATCGACTGGCATGTCGGAGGACATCTTTGGAGACCAAAAGGGAGCGGGTTGGTCGTTGGACCTGGTCGATGCGCCTATGCAAATGTTCCGACAACTTGACGACCGTGCATTCTGGGTGTACATGAAGTGCGTCGAGCTCTACACCGAGAGAAAGCTGACTCAAGCCAAAGATATCCAGGCAGCTTTCAGTGGTATGGCTAACATGATGGAGGAACGCATGAATGCGCCTTTCATACATGGACTTCCTAGTTCCCACTTTGATCTGGCTCTTCTTTGGGAACCCGTTAGGTCCGTCAAACGGAGAACGTCTTCGACGAACAAAAACGATCATACGATCCCAGACTTTCCCAGTTGGTCTTGGACGGGATGGATTGGAGAGACAAAGTATCATGATGACTTGATTGGAGGAGCCCTTGACAATGTTTCCCAGTGGCTGAACACGCACACTTGGATTCAGTGGTGGGTGCGGGATGGACACGGTGACTTACGTCCACTGTGGGATTATCATCAGTCACTGGAAGACGCTAGCGAAGATCACAGCTGGAGAGGGTATACGAAAAAGAGAGCAGAGAGGAGTAAATACCGCTTGGCAACCATTAAGTCAATGGCAATAGCTAATCGTAAAATAGGTATCCCATCCGACTTTCCACGCCGCCGGGGATCTCCAAGCCCAGTGCAACGGGACGGTTCACCAGGCGGTTCTTCGTAAGGAAGTATGCACCATGATATTGGATCTGATTGCTAAACTCAACTTTAGGTACAGCGATGATTCAGCGTCTTATTCTGACGTAGATGTGCGACTGCGTGAAAGAGCTGGATCCAGATCCCGGTCTAGACAAGGGGCGCCGAGGTCCAGGGACGACAAACCACTCTATCAGGGGTACACGGAGGCCACTTCGTACAGGCAGCCTGCCGCCTTTCGGGCGTCTAATCCCGTCGGTCGAACATACAGTGTGGAAGGGTAAGTCTATTGAGCACCACCTTGGCATCTTCAAAGATGTAATCTTTCTGACATAAAAATTGTAGGCGATCCAGAATTCCAGTTGTCGCAGACGACAGAGATAGGGACCGACGCTCTAGGCATGAATATGAAGACCGTTTGAAGTTACCACCTCATTCTCCGTCTTCTCCGAAGTAGTACGTAAAGAGAGCTTCACTTTCTCAGTTGGATGTACAAGCAAGCTGACATATGAGCCAGTGATCAACGCAGGAAGGTCACTCGGGAAGGCGCGCTGTTCGGCGCTGGACCAGTGGTTTCCGGAGGCCTCGTCTCAGCCCCCGCGCCGGTTCACACCGCAGACTTCTTCGATATGTTCTTCGAGGATAACGAAAAAGAATTTAGTATCACACTGTCAGATTATCCGTACCGCGTCGTGAAGGCTCCCTTCGAACCGAAGCCTGAGACGTCCGAATTCCCTCTGCTTCCGATTCTGCAGTTCCGTACATGGCACACCTGGCTGTACATCAAACATAACGGCCCATCGGAGCGGCAGTTTCATGACCGCAAGCTTCTTAGCATGGGCACGGAAAGTGGTCTGGCGCGATATCATATTGCAGATGAGATGGGCGATTGGTGTGGCTCAGTGGTTTTGGAAGCTGAATGGGCAGCCAAAGCGAGCGACAAGCAAGAGTTTATCGCCATCTCCGAAGCGAAGAGTTTTACGCGTGATGAGTGCCCAGAGTGGACATACTACATCCCCAAAGAGAGAGAGCAAAGCGAGTGGGACTTGTTCTACGTCCTTCTGATTGAGAGAAAAGATGAAAAGTGGGAGAGAGTCGGTGTCGGAAAGGCTTTCAAGGAGGCCTTCCACAATTCGAAGCAAAAGGAGATCATGCTTAGTTGAATCGCTGGTGTACGATAGTGTCAAATGTAATCCAACTAGAAATTCTACGTATGATCTACGATCTTTGAATGGCCTTTAGCTAATTTCTGATTTCTGCCCGTTGAAAAGTGATTAACTTCTTTCCTACTGGTCCCTGCACACTTGCATCACTCTCATTTACGTAGCCGGGAGGAGATAAAATCTCCGCAGAAGCGCCAGGCGGCAGTGAAAGAGTAACACTAATCTTACCAGCTCCCTCGTCAACATTAAGATCAACCTCTACTTTGCCACTTGAAGTCTCTTTCTCATAGTTTGCCGAGCTGATACCGGACAAAACCGGTGCAACCTGGATTTTCGTCCATCCAGGTTCCAGAGGTCTCACACCAGCAACGTATTGAGGTAGCAAGAACACAGGCCACGATGACCAGGCATGCATCAGAGACGTATCGTGGTAGAAAGGCTGTCCCTCGGCTGTCATTGCTTCCCAGTGACCGCCGGAATAGTTGGGGTTTGAGGTATCAGCCATCGGGCCCCAGACGCTCTCAATGAGCTTGACAGCTTCTTGCCCCTTCTGGTGCGAGAAGAGAGCCTCGACCGCAAAGCCCGTAGCATATGGGCTGATAACCCCTGTCCTATCCCAGTGGTCCAAGCCCTTGAAGGCTACAGGCTTTGTGCCTGAGGGACACGCCAAGTGACTTGCAGTCTTCTCTGGTTCAGACGTGATTCCAAGCGATAGTGCGTAGCCGTTTGTATCTTGGCAAATGCCGTCACTGGGAAGGGCCATTCCCATGCGGATGCTACAAGTCTCTGGATTCCACAGATGATGAAGTATGTTTCTCTTGAGACTCTCAGCTCGTTCAGCAAGTTGTGACTTGCGACTTGAATCGGATTTCATCGCAATTACAGCATTCAATGCGTCGTAGTATGCGAGGTTCGTCGTTCCTGCTGCGCCAAAAACTGGGCCGCCCAGAGGGTACCAATGCACTGGAAGTTGTTAGCAAATACTCAGGAAACAGCATAAGGATTGGAAATATCTTACTTGAAAGTTCAGGGTGTACCTCGATGAGGCCCGACGGCTTCAAATGGGATTCCGCGAACTTCAAGAGATTTTCGGCAGCGGGGAGGAACCGCTGAATAACATTGTCGTCTCCGGAATGCAGCCAGTAATCCTTCACAGCAACCACCAGGAGGCATGCATATGTCATGGAGTAAAACGCATATGTCGGTGGTGGGGCGTCGCCTGTGTGGATGGGTGCTTGGATGGGACACAAGTTACCGAGATAGCCATCCTCGGTCTGGTGACTGGAAAGAAGCTCAATACTGCCGGCAACTGCCTCCATGTCCAGCCCAGCGTAAGCGACTCCCCGACCAGAAACAAAAAGATCTCCGCCAAAAGTGGCTCTGTCTCTCTTTGCTCCATCGATCATGCAAGCCACGGCATTCGTTCCGACCTGGAAATCAGCCAGCGTCCTGTCCTTGTCCTCGAGTCGCAAGCTGTTCTCGTATAGGACCTCAACGGCACCTTTCACAGCAAGATTCCGATAGACTGCCAACCATCCATTGGGTCCTCCAAATGCCACAGACCCGGTGTTGATTCCTGATCCTCCAAGGATCGGTCGAAGCTGAACGTCTGCGATTGTCGCAACCTCCCGGTCATTGATTGTGACGGCAATGACATTCCCCTTGGCAATAGTTGAAACACGGATCCAGTCTCCTTTCTTCGCAATGCCGTGAGTCGACCAGCTTCCAAAGCTCTTCACAGGGAACACCGCAGATTGGTCAGCCAAGCCTTCGTACGCTCGGAGCTCCTCGGCGTCAATGTCGAGGCAGAAGATAACTCCGTTGGCGACCATATGAACGCCCCAACTGGCACCAAGATGCTCAATTCGGACTTCAAATGTGACTTCTTTGTCTCCCCATCGAGTGCCCTGTCGACAGGAAGCCCAGTGCTGACCAAGAACTCTAGTGCCGTCATTCGTGACTTCCCATGATGGAGCTGTCTCGCCCTTGAGGACGGTGCACATGTCCACAGTGCGTACACCGTCTTTCCAGATTCGGTTGAGAGTTTCGTCGGAGCAGTGAAAAGAAGCCTTTGGCTCAATGAATGGCCTGACAAGCTCAACCCCAACTCGACTGATAACAATGGACGCTTCTTCGGAGATAAGCACAAGCTTTAAGTATCTCTGCGACCTTTGCGCAAGGTTTGCCTTGATTGTTTGCTGTGATTCAGATGGATCGATTTTGATGGCCACATTGCGGTAGCAATCCATTGCATTGGAAAAGAAAAAGAATGGCCCATCTCCTATCATTTCGATCATTAGCTCTGTATCTCGGCGTAGGTCAAGGTAACCATTACCAGTCTCGCAATCGATTCCCCCGATTGTCTCACTGTATACAGCTTGAAGCTGTATTGGCCCGTTGCCATGCGCGCGTTCAATGATGACGAATGGAATTCCACCTATGCAAATTTCATAATCGAACACAATGCTAGCCCTTGCGGTGGGCTCTGAAACCTTGCCGTTGGATAGCGTAAATGTGCCCGAGTCAGCGTCTCGATCAGCGCCTTTAGACGCCGACAGGACCTTCTTGGGCACAATCACTTCGGGAGCGCTGACAGTCATTTTCGGTAAGCAGAAAGAAGAAAATGACAATTTGCAGGCATCGATCTCGCTTCAAAGCTCTTGGTGTCGTGGAACTTGTAAGCAAGAGCGAGCGGCTCATCCGGGGTAAATTAACACAGTCCCGGTCTTCATCCGTTTCGGGAAATCCGACATCGCTCACAACGCTAGTCCTGATTTGGGCAGACGTCCACCCGGGTCTGTGGGGTAAAGGTGGACGTAAAACATAAGAGGTCGCCGACGTCCACCCAGATCTACTGCTGGCGTCTCACGTGTGAAAAAGACGTCCACCGTAGACATATCGTGTGCATCTAGACGACCGGCAACTACTCAGATTGGCCCCGCAAGATGGCTCCGAAGCGGAAGACCGGAACATACCCCTGTTCGAAGTGTCCTCGAATATTCAACCGACTAGAGAATTTGAAACGACATCAAAAATCACGTAGGTCTCCGCCACAGCGGTTGATCCATTGACCACGAAGAGGACATGAATCGCTCACAATGTTCTAGATCAAGGCAGCCTTCCACATTGCTGCGACATCTGCCAGAGAGAATTCTCCAGAAGCGACTTGTTGAAGAAACATCAACGCACCCACCAACGCCAAGACGAGCAGCAACCAACAGACGAGCCTCCTCTTGGCAAGAAGAGATATCCTTTTGTGCTTGAAAACAAATATGGCTCATCTAGTAGCGACACTTCTTTCACGCCAGGTGAGAACGAACCCGAGCCAGGCCCGGCGGTAGGTTCGAACCTGTTGGGTCAGCCTAGTCAGGCGGACCTCTTCATGAACCAAGCTGTACACGGTGCACCAGTTCTTGTGGATGGGGACGTGGATTTCACAGGCTTCTTTCGTCCTTGGGATACTGGGAAACATCTTGATACAAATGACTGGTTCACCCAAGACTTTTATGACGCCTCTCAAGAAATGGCGACAATCTTCGGTTCCAATGACTTCATCGCGTCCGGGAATCAATCGGCGTACGGAGCCGCTCATGAGCTATGGAGCTGCCTGGAGCCACCTGAGGCCATGCAATTCAATGTTTTCGGAATGCAAAGCATTGATAGCAATGCACAGGTCACTCCAGTAACATCCGGAGACGTCACCGAAAACTCATCGCGGGCAGCCTCACCACCAAACATGCCTTCAAAGGAGGATGCCATCGCATTTGCGTGGGATCCTGCATCCGAGGGTATACGTCAAACAAGACCTATCATAATCAGCGGAACTCATCCATTGCGGCGAAACCACAACCCGCGATTTGATCTCAGCGACGCAACCTGGGCCAATGTCCACAATTTCTTAGAGAATCAGTCGCCAACAGCAGACAGTTTCATCTTACCCCCGCTAGGAATTGCGAATATTTTCTTTGGGCTATTTTTCCAAAGATTTTATGCGCAAAGTCCTGTGCTCCATCTCCCAACTCTCAACAGCAATGAGCTTCATCCTTCTCTGCTTTCCATTATGGTGGCAATAGGCGCGATGTACAGCCACGTACGGCAGACTCGTCGCTTTTCAATTTTGTTGCTCAACCGCTCGCGTCAAAACCTTCAAGCTCTCATCGAAAGAGATAGAAGATTTACCCGAGACCCACACATCATATATGCGTATTCGTTGATGTGCTATACTGGGCTGTGGTGCGGGAACAAAGAAGCTTTCGAAGTCGCCGAAGCCTGTCGAGGTACCCTAGTCACTTACGTCAGACGCCTTCCCGAGTTTCTGTATAGTATGACTGACGACAATCTACACGACAGCCTGGACAGAATAAAAGCCTGGGCGCGTTCGGAGTTCGTTCGGCGAGTGAGATGGTTTGTGTTCATGGTGGATTCCCAGTTTCCTGCACTCCTGAATATGAGGAGCATGATTTCCGTATCGGAGGTATATGATTGGCAACTTCCGTGCAATGAGACGCTATGGCAAGGCATGTTGGGTGCAAGCGATCGAGACCTTGAGCCCATGTTACTGGGGTCCACTACCGAGAGCCAAAATAGTCTGCGAGGACTTATGCGAAATGGTCCAATGAAACGACCACCACAGAACAAATTATCGGCAACAGGTTTCGTTAAAGGCTTGAAAAACAAGACAAATCCATGGGCTACGTTTCTGGTTATCAGCACATTGGCAAGCCAGGCTTTAGACTGTGCCCATGATCATTCAATGAACGCAGGCATCACGTGCTCGGACAGCTTTGAACACCCTGAGAGAGACATTGACCTCTCTACCTTTGAGGGTCTGAGAACCGGACTTGGAGTCTTTAGAGATAACGTAAAAGGTATGCGACGCCCTTATCAAGCCAACGCCGTACTAACTCGCACCATTAGGCGGCCTTGAGTACTGGAAAGAGCTTATTTCCCGTGCGGAAAAGCACGACCCAGATGCGTGGGGGGTCAATGAATACTTCCATGGTGCATCTCAAGTTCTGCTATCGCTGGCAAATCTCAACCTTACCATCTCTGTATCCAATCTGCAAGACGCCATCGGAAAAAGCGGACCACAGGGGATCGCCCGGGGATTGGACCTTTTCAAGCGTCAATTAGGGAACATCCCCTATCTATATGGCCATGAAAACTCGAATATGGGCCAGGTGGTGTCTAGATGGACGCCTTCGGCTTCAGTGGAGAACAGATACATCGGACTTTTGACGGTTTTCGATCAGGCTATCAGAAGTATTCACGACATCATATCTGTCCCAACGTTGCAACAAGCAGCTCCGTACAGCATCATTAGCACTTTTCTCAACTACGTGCTGCTGTGGATGTTGATTGGGACCCGCACGAAAGAAGAGCTATGTTTTCTCCACTGCCTTCTCGACAAACAGGATGAACTATCATTCACCACAACAGTACAGATAAAGCTGCGCAACATCCTTGAAATGGCTTTGGGCGATGGGAATGGTGGTTCGCCTAGAGCTGAAGTAATATTCCGGCACGCTTCTCAGGAGCTTACTCGCCTAGGGACTTGGGGAGCATCACTAAATCTTGCTTTGCTACTACGGCTCAGAGCTAGTCAGCAGTGATTGGGATTGAATAATAATCTTCATCTTCCTTCGTGGTTCAGACAAGTTTCATTTCCGATCTCCGTTGCTTTCAATTGCAGAGTCGGCGCAAAACTGGCCTCAACCCCGTCTAGCGTCTCGTCTCACATCAGACAGCTCGTAACGTTAACCGCGGCCTGATAAAGCCAAAGTCACAGGCGAATGACTGTGCGCGAACCGGCATTCTTCAGATCCTACCTATCATGGAACTTCCGGAAGGCAAATTCGAATACTACTAATCAAGGTACAATGATTCCGTGAAGGGCATCGCAGCCGAGCGGGGAATGTCCCAATCAGAGACCGAACTTGAGTTTCGCGGGCACACAGTACTCGCGTCTTGTCCTTCTTGTGAATTTCTCAGCTATCGACTTGAACCACTTGCTGGCGCCACAAACCAGCATTTTAGATGTAACATTGACGCAATGGTCATAAACAAGTCACCTTTCCCGGATGTCCATGCAGCGCTCAAATCTCGCATTTGATGTGTGGTCTTGGAGCATGAACTTTTGCATCATCACAAAGTTCCACAAATCATCCATCAGTCATTTGGCCTTTTGAATGATAACCAACTGCGAAAAAGCCATTATGCAAAGTAGGTCTGCTTCTCGGCCGCTCTGATTGACACGTAGGGCCATATATCAATCGCTGTTGAGTGATCATCCCCCTTTTGGGAAGGTATCCGGCTATCGGCCATGCACTGGTCAAGATGCACAGTTACAGCGCAGAGTCTCAGTCGGTGCTTCTTCCAGCTGCCGGTCGTAGCCGCACTAATGAAGTGGCAATGAAGCTGCACATATCAACAAAGGGTTCAGAAGGAACGTCCTATGATTAAAGTTGTACTTTTCCACCGACCCGCAATCTCCGAACCAGATCTAGCATTCGTAAGTAAAGAGGAGACCTTCATGTGTTTATCCGTGTTGTGGGTTCGCATCAGGCCCATGGCAGGAGCCTCCCGAGTCTTCGCAGGGGACCACGCACACACCCTTGTGTTTTCCTATCGGCTCCATGCGACGCTACACAGAGCGACTGTTGAGACACGCGCAGTAGTCGCCGCATTTAGGTCCATAATTACACGTGGTAGCTGTACAAGTGCGTCTCCTGTTGCATTTGTGCACTCTGACTGAACCGCATGCAGATGCATTGCTTTTCCTCGGCAAGATCGGCTTTGCGAGAGCCCAGGAAACAGGAATCATAGCGCAATTATAAATCAAACGCGTTGGGAAAAGAATGACTTGTCTGACCTGATCCCCCACCGCCTCTGAAGGAGCGTGTGTGCTTTTCCGTGCGGTGAGCCTCGTCATCGCCCCCGTTCGTGACGGCCCCCCATGAAACGGAAAAGCAAACCACCTGCCATTCCAGACTCAGGTCGCAAGGCTCCTTGTTAAATGGCTCTTTTCCGATACGACACTTCCCTGTCAACTGCCTGCGAGGGCCTTTACCATGTCCATACTAGCGCAGGGTCTAAATCGGCCAGCTAGCTGCTCTTTCCCCAAACCCCGCACGAGCGGAAAAGCTCGGCGCCCCATCTACCCCATTTCCCCCATGGGGGGCTCCACGCAGATGTGGCTCCTTATCACGACTTCAGCGGAGCTAACGCGGAGCCTACGGAGACGTGGGGAGAGGTGTTCGTCTTAAGCTTGCTCCGGTATATATGGCGGTTCTGCACAGACGGAGTGGTCTTCTGGCGACGTTCTGGGCTCTCAGGTTCTCGTTCATCCAGCGCAAGACCTCGACTCGGCCGCTGTTCGACCGTGTTAGACGACCACGGACGCCCTGAATCTCGTTTCGGAGACACACATACACCAAGATGGCTGCGCCAAGGAAATCAGAGGAGGGCAAGGCGGACGTCAGCCAAATGGAGCGCGTTTTGACCGCCGGCTCTCTTGGCGACGTCGACAAGCCCAACCAGGACTCGAAGGTCGACGAGTTTGGAGCACACACCAAGACCGACCCCAAGGAGATCGCCTTGGTCAAAAAGATTGATTGGTACATCTTGGTATGTCTTGGCAGATAATTTGCGCGTGGTACAGAGACTGACTGAACTCTTCTCGAAGCCCATTCTCTGGGTGATGTACTTGTAAGTCACCACACCCTTTCAGAGATGTGACTCGTACTAACAGTAAGCTTTCCAGCTTGAACTTCCTCGATCGCAATGCCATGATCAATGGCAAGCTGAACTCTCTTTCGAAAGACCTGAACCTCAAGGGCACTCAGTACAACACCTGCGTTTCCATCCTATTCGTCGGGTAAGTTGGAGGTCCTCAGCGTTGCAGACACACTAAGCTAAATGTCGGTAGATACCTGTGTGGCCAAGTTCCCTCCAATATGATTCTCAACCGAGTGCGACCATCTTGGTACATGGCTGGTATGTATGCCAAGTTTCCGACGAGATACGCGAATTCCTAACCGAGGTGTATAGGGTTCATGCTGGCGTGGTCGATCATCTCCCTGCTCACGTACATGGCGCATGACTACTCGACGATGCTTGCCTGCAGGTTCTTGCTTGGAATTACTGAGGCTCCCGTAAGTCCATACATCCCGTGGCTGGCTACATGAGGACAGCATTAACTGACAACATGAAGTTCTACCCTGGCGCGCTGTATATGCTCAGTATGTTCTACACGCGAAAAGAGATTGCCACGCGTATGGCAATTTTCTACACCGGCAACATGCTGGCCAGCGCCTTCTCGGGCTTGATTGCCGCTGGTGTCTTTGCTGGGCTGGATGGAAAGCACAATTTCGCTGGGTGGCAATGGTGAGCTTCGCAACCTCCTTTTTGTCATCTCCCGTGCTAACATTCACTAGGCTCTTCATCATCCAAGGTGCCGTCTCTATCGTCGTTGCCATCGCGGCATTCTACCTCCTCCCCGACGCCCCTCTCAAGACCAGATGGCTCACCGAGGAGCAACGTCAAATGGCCCACAAGCGCATCTTTGACGATACGACCGACCGTCGCGAGGGTGGAACCAGTGTCTGGAAGGGACTACGCGAGGCCTGCTCCGATTGGCGTACCTGGGTGTTCTGTCTCATGGATAACATGCATCTCTCGGCGAACGGCTTCAAGAACTTCCTTCCCAGTGTCGTCAAGACTCTGAACTACAACACAACAATTACGCTGGTGCTGACGTGCCCGCCGTATATTCTTGCCGGTATTCTTAGTATTCTCGTCTCGCACTCCTCCGGTCGCTTCAACGAACGTACCTGGCACACAACTGTGAGCAAGCTGATCGCTTGCGCTGGGTTCGCAATGAGCGTGGCCACCCTTAACACTACTGTCCGCTACGTCGGAATTATGATCTTTGTTGGTGCGACATACGGCGTAAACAACATTATTTTGGGATGGACGGCGTCGGTATTGGGACAGACCGACGAGAAGAAGGCAGTCGCTATCGCCATGTGTAACACCTTTGGCAACCTTGCCAGTGTTTATACCCCTTACCTGTGGCCCGACTCCGATGAGCCTAGGTACTTGAAGGCTATGCTGGCCAGTATCGGGTTCTCGCTTGGTGTTGTGGTGTGTGCATGGGTAATGCGCTTCGCACTTCAAAGGCAGAATCGCAAGATGCTCGCTTCTTCCAACGGAGGGGTAACGAACCTGTATGTGTACTAAGCATTGGGAATTACGATCATGATTATGCGAAAGGCTGTGCGAGCATCATTGACCCCGGATTGGGTCAAGCAGAGGTGAAGTACTGGTAGGATCTAAGATTAGAACTAGATATAAACTCTTATACCAAGTCTAATACGATAAGTGTCAGACAGTTACTGTTTCTTCTCGTTCAGCACCATCTGGAAGGCTTCTTCGAAAGATTCCTGCCAGTCTTCCTCGGTCTTCTGCGGCTTCCAACCAAGCTCAATGGCGAGGACTGGCTTGGTTGCCGAACTGCAAGGGCGTGTCAATATTTATCCTCTTCCCACATTTTATGGGATTTATCGCTGACTCACTTGGCTGCAAAGTTCATCTCAACAACCTGTGGGGGCGCTTGCAAAACGGTGGTATAGGCCTCCTCCAACGACACAGATTTGGGCTCCGCAGAACCCAGTGCACCAAGCTTAACTCCGGCCTTTCCAACGCCTCTGGCAATGTCAAGCCAATTGTGGCTGCCTGTATTGGAGAAGTAGATTCCTTTCCGTCCAGAAGGGATATCATCCCCAGCCAAAATCTTGCTGAGAACAAGCTCATAGAGAAGAGCAAGGTCGGTGACGTGGACATGTCCGAGGCGGCAGGTCCCGTCGCCCACGTAGAGCGAAACGCCGGCTTTGATCGAGCCACGAATGATACTGGGGATCTGCGTGGAACCTTGGTTGAAGTATCCCCTGCCGCGGCCGTAGATGGTTGGAGGCATCATGATATATGTCTTGACGCCCGTGCGCTCCCCTGTTTTGACGACTGCAATGTCGGTGGTTCGCTGACCGTAAGCTTCTTCGGCTTCCTTCTGCTCCTCGAACGAGAACACGTCTTCTTTGTCCGACCACTCATGTACGTCGGCGGGGGCCTTGGTGATAGTGCGCTGCGCCAAGTTGGAAGTACCCGATGTCTGCGCAATGAGTCTGTTTGTCCGGGCAATCACGGTCGTCGCACCAATGGCTTACCTGAATGAAGTAAACTTCCTTGCCCGTCTGTTTCTTTCTATCTCCGAGACCCTCAATCAACGCGACGGCGGAGCCGGTATGGAATCCACTCGGAGTGTGGATGACATAGTCGTGCTCGCTGGCCGCTTTTCTGAGCTGCTCAGAGTCGTCCAGGCCATTGAAGAGGACTGCGTTGATTCCCTTCTGTTTGAGAAGATCAACCTGTTCTTGTTTCCGAACAAGGACAGTAATTGACAAGTTCTTGATCTCGGGGTAAGTAGAGTTGAGAAGCTGATGTAGCACCGTGCCACCACTGATCTACGCATCAGTCTCCATCTTCCCAGAGAGTGCGTCAAAGTCAGGCAAATTAACTCACACGAAGCCCGTGGCACCAGTGAGGAGTAGTCGGCCAGTCATGATGGTAGGCAGGGATAATTGTCACAAAAGCTATCTTGGAAAGTGTCGTGTCGTGGCATGAACTGGCGGGGTATCCGGCTGAAAGTTATATCGTGACATCAGTCCGGCGATGTGGAGACGCACCATTACCAATCACGGCCGGGATATGTATTCCGCGGAACGCCGGCCGAATCCCCGTGGAGTGGCGCCACGGCCGCTTGCACCATTAAGCTTAACTAAACTCTCTCGACGCTGCACACTAAAACACGACGTCATCACACAGGAGAGGATCCCGCAGTTGAAATCCACCCACAGCTGTCAAAACATACCACTCCAATTGAATCCCGCCCAAATAGACGAGTTCTCATAATGAGAAGCAAGTCTACTCCGACGCAGACCCACGGACCGATGCCGGTCGGGGTGGGGCCGAGCTTTTTACAACAGCTACCACTGCTACTGATCACCATATTATTTCCGAGGCTTTGAGCGGTTCAACATAGTGTCGTCCGGCAAGACGACTCCTAACACATTTATTCGTCCAAATTTTGAAGCCCTTCATCGAGAGCCGGACTGCCTCTCATCAACTGATGGGCTCTTCTTGCGGCAACACACTGACATCGACAATGCTGACCCAAATGTTCTCCTTGTTCTCGCTGTATGCGACAATCAGCTTATCCCCGACCTGCACTGCTGTGGGATAGCTGAACCCGAATGCCCGATTTTTAATCCCGTCGCGCGTATCTGGCACAATCTCCCTCGTCGCATTGGTTCGCAACACTCCGATTGCCTTGTACCTTTGATCGTTCCCTCGAGGCAACGCAAGCGTGAGTGGCTGGCGCTGAGGGTCGGCAGCGTTGTACCTTGGGTTCGACAGAAGGAATCTGTCCCCAGTGGCTAGCTGTCCGAGGAATTGTTTGGTCTTCGCGTCCGGGATGTTAGTCTGGTAAATCTTGTTTCCCATCTTGTTCTTCACTTTTGGATACCAGCCGTCGCCTTCGGGGTCGTCGTTGTACTCAACCCAGACGGAGTGGGTATTGTTCGCTTCCGTGGTGATGTCTCGCCAGTGGCGCTGCCAGTAACCTCCCGTTGGCGAGCCTGCATCGTCATGCCACACTGCAAAAGTCTGCTCCTCCATCTGATGAATGCCGTCAGCGGCGAAGAGGCCGTTGTTGTACAACCACGGTGACCACGCAGGAGCCTCATCTGGCCTGCGAAGTATTGAGTTGATCTCGCAAGCGCGGGTGCAGTATTTCATGCCGTATTCCGTGCCGTAAACAGTCTCCTCGTACCGTTCCGAGTCAGTCCACTCGTTCTTCTCAATCCAGCAAGGGTCCTGAAGAGGCTCTCCATCAAGCGAGATCTCAACCGCAATGCGGCCAGCCGACGTCCACCGCCCGGGACACCAGCGGCTGCCGGACTGGCCTATCGTGTAAAGCGATCCATCGGAGAGATGCACAAACGTAAGAGCCTGCCATGCTCGCTGCGCGATCCCGCGATCGCACCAGTACTTCCAATTGTATGCTTCTGTCTGGTTAGGAAGCAAGGCGGCCGGCATCAAGCTCTTGCCTGGGCTCCACGTGAGACCGCTGTCGTTGGATGTTGATATCCAAACATCCTGTCCCATGCTATCCTCATCAACCGGAGCTGAAGAGTAGATGAGAAAAACGTTTGAGCCAATAGAGAAGAGTTCCGGGTGGTGAGCGTAGGTTCGGTTTTCAGCAACTCCATTGTAAATCTGGATCTCCTTCTGGACGGGGATCTGTTCCCATCCTGCGTAGAGAACGTCGCTGTAGTTCAGAGGCGGTGAGATCTGCCAAAGGCTGTCAGGCGGCGGCGGTGCTCCAGCGATCGGGCGGAGCCATGCCGAAACCAGGAAAAGAAGGAGCATTGATAATGAGTCCGCCAAAGGACTGTAACGCATCTCCAATCGAATTCTCTTCAAACACGACAATTGGTGATTAACATAAGCAACTGAAAGAAATAGTCTGATGGGGTTTGCTCGACCACAGAGTAGTCTAGACGGAAATGTGCTTCTTCGGGTCGGGTTAATTGGGAACAACTTACTGAGGGCCAAGATAGTTCTTGGCATTGAAATGAAGCTAATTGGGGGAATATTTTGGTGAGGGGACTCCGGCACGCGGGGTTCTGCTAATCGGGAATGACTCCAAATGAGGGGCTCGCGCGTTGTGCACATTAATTACAGCAGGCAGTCATTGTGAAAGCGTTGATGTCATCCGATCCTGTAAAGAAGGAAACCTCGGTTTGAATGGGACTCATTCCATCTTTCAACGGATGCAACGTGTGTTCTGTGATTGGCGCAGGTGCATGCGTTACTTTGGCTAATTGGAGCTGCGTCTTGAGACGGGCGCGAGTAAATTTAGGAAGACGGCGGATCTTTTCTGGAAGCTCTTCAATGCAGTAGGGTCGCATTTGATCGGCAGACGTATCCGAGAGAAACCAGATGAGGTATTTTGGTCGAGATACTCTATCTGGCACGAAGACTTATGAACGCCTGCATTGAAATCTCAGCACCTATTGATAATACCTCACCATTTTATGAATAGATTTTCAAGACGAAGCTGAACTCCGGAGCCTCAATGACATGAGTAGTCCCATATTGTTACACGTCAAAATTAGAGATCGCAGCGGGCCGAAATCACAGATAGAAGCTGCATTTTGGCACAAGCGAGTTCAACACTTCCGTGTCTGCATGTAACGGGAAAGGCCTTCGATGGATAGAAATATTGCTGAACCTTTGAAAACCCACATCTGACTTCGACTTCGTTGATCAGTCTGTCAAAGTCAAGGTTGTTGCGAAGCCCTGGTGGAACCATCCCACTGCTCCCCACCCCAAAAGATCGCAACAGCCCCGGCAACCTCGAGTCAGGCATTTCCAAAAAGGTCAGCCGTTCAATTTCCAACTTCGATAGTCTCAGTCTCCCAATCTCCCTGCAATGATTCTGGCCCAGCTCCAATAGACTGCAGCTTTTCAGGCTTCTGCAACAGCTCCTCCGTGGTCAAGCCAGGCCATACCGCCATCCATCTTCCCTTCAAAGAAACCTTTGCCTTGCCCGCCTTCCACACATCCTCTGGCACCCTGGGCTCGCGCAGTTCGACCACGTTCTCGGCGCTCTCGCCCGGCTTCAGGGTCACCAACGACTCAGGCCCGGGTGGCATCTTGCGCCCGACCTTGATCGCAGCGATGTGCATCGGCTCAGAGGCACCAGCCGGAGTGACGGATACCTGGCCCAGGCCGAGGACGATTGGGTCAACAGGGGAGTTCCATTTGATGATCGTCACGGGAGTGTCAGGATGTGTGTTTTTGACGGATACCTTCACGCTGGGTGGAGACGAGGCAGATTGAGACACGCTCACTTCCAGGTTGCTGAGGAAGGACGACGAGTCGGCCATTGTCAGAGTCTCAACCGGGGAATGGAAATAGAGCGTGAGAAGAATGACGGCGCCGAATATCAGGGCGACCGGGAACGTGAGGGGTCTGTGGTTGCGGCGCTGAGGGATCATGTACGATGACTTGAGCCTCGATGAACTGGATTGCTGGGCTGATTGCTGAACAAATAGGCAGCGAAAAGTTCGTCTTCAGTGATCGAGTTTGCAATAGCGACTGTGTGTGCCTTGGTACTGGTGTTTGCCGGCAGAACAACGGCAGCTGGCGATGCTCGTATCGAAGGGGAATACGAGGCGTTTTCTGGCGCACGTGTGTATGGTTACTGAACAGGCCGCAACTCCTGAATGGATCGACGCCAGCCCTGAAGCTGTTTTAGGCAGGTGGCAAGCTTGGTTAGGCACCGGAGGTTTGCTGAATATTAAAGCGGACGGAGCGTGGTGCGGGGGGCCGGAGGAGGTTACGTATACGGAGTGCGCTGCCGAGATTAGCTAATGCTGGAAATGGGACCGTCCAGAACCCGTCCTTAATCAAAACGTCGCGCTGCCAAGGCTGCCAAGGCTGAAGCGCGGCTTTCTGGTTGGTGTTGAGCGATCGTGAAAATAAACAGCGAACCAGGCGCCGAAACGGCCCACTACTCTATTTATTCTAAACTCCGAGCCTGGCACCTGCGACCCCATATCTCGTGCTGATCACCACACTCGGGGGGCAACTATTCACGATGACCGTTTCATCTTGCAAGCAAGCGAGGGAGGAATAGCCTCAACTAGAGTGCCGTGGTCTCCGTAACTGGGCCCGCCATGGGGCCAGTCCGGCTTCTGTTTGGCCCACGGCTGCCGGTGTCCTGTCTTCTCTAGAGTTTGAGGTTATCGGAACGTCTTGGCTGCACACCCGCATTCCGACCAACGCGTTAATTCTCCGTGGCGGAAATGGGCTTGGCCTCGATCTGGGTCCTTGATTTTTCTTCTCCGTTACGCAAAATATTGCTCGTATTATAGGCGAAGATTGCCATCGTAACATGAGTCTCCCCGTGAAAGACGCAGCCATAAAGCTCTGCTGTCCCGCTGATCCTGAAACATAGCTTATGTTGTGAACCCATCAACGATTTCCATTCTTTCTCTCCAACTCCGTTCGTTCTTTTTCCTCATTCCTTATTCACAATGAAGGCCGCCACCGTCATCTCCTGCCTTGCGGCCCTCGCCAACGGCGCCGCAATCAACCTTGGCAAGCGGGCTGGGCCCCTCGATGTCAAGATCGAGCAGGTCGGCAACAGCGAATTGAAGGCCAGCATTACCAACACCGGCACCACGCCCCTGAGGGTGCTCAAGGCTGGTTCGATCCTTGACGGATCCCCCGTTGAAAAGGCCCAGTTTTCCACGGCCTCGGCAGATGGCGGTACGTGAACCTAGCACTAATAGAGAACATTGAACGAACATGATCTAACAACGTCAACAGTAAACAAGGTTGCCTTCACCGGCGTCCGCGTCTACGTCCACGATGCTGACCTCCCCGACACCGCCTTCCGCACCATCGCTGCCGGCGAGGTCGTCCAGGTCCAGTGGGACGCCGCCCAGGTCCACGACCTGAGCAGCGGTGGCGACTACAACATCTCCAGCACAGGCTCCCTTCGCTACGCTGAGGAGGGCAGCAACAAGATCGTCGGTCAGGTCGTTTTCGACTCCGGCGTTCTGCAGGCCAAGGTCGACGGTGTCCAGGCTGCCTCCGTCCACGCCGCCTTCCACCAGAGTCTCGCTGAGAAGCGCGTGACCATTCAGAGCGACTGCACCGGCTCCAAGAAGACCGCCGTCACGGCCGCCCTCTCCAAGGCCAAGAGCTACGCCACCGCGGCCCAGACCGCCGCGACTGCCGGCACCCGCGTCGAGCAGTACTTCGGCTCCTCCTCCTCGAGCACCAAGAGCACCGTCGCCAGCGTCTTCGGCAAGGCCGCCACCCTCCTCGGCAGCACGTCGAGCGGAGCCGGTCTGCACTGCACTGACGTCGGCAACTTCTGCAGCGACGGCGTCGTTGCCTACGCCCAGCCCGGCACCGACGAGTACATCGTCGTCTGCGACTACTGGTTCCAGTTCCCCGCCTCCACCAGCACCTGCCACGGAGCCGACCAGCCCTACGTCCTGGTCCACGAGTCCACCCACTTGTCCGAGGTCGCCGGCACTGACGACGTGTGCTACGGCTATGAGGGATGCGTTGACGGCCTCAGCACCTCGCAGGCTCTGAACAACGCTGACTCCTTCGCCATGTACGCCCATGGCATCCAGACTAACTGTTAAGTTGGGCATCGGCCGATGCAACATTGTGTAAACTTCTTTGTATATTATAGGTACATCTGGAAATGTAAAAATCCGTCGGTGGCTTCAAATAAGAATTCTGTGATGTTGGCCAAACAAAGCCTAATGGAGTTGAACTAGCACAAACTTTTGAGTACATCATATGTATCTGGCGACGCTATGCTGCTGCTACCACCGTAGGGAGTCTGATATTTTGCATCGTGCCTGTTTCCGTGTGAGGTTGGTCACATCAAGACCCCAGGTCCAGTCTATTTGCTCTCCTTTACCCATACTACCTACCCAGGATTCTCGCGTCAGGTACATCAGCATTTGCAATAATTAAAGCATCATCTTGCCAGAAGACACGTTGCGCTAGCTATTCTTGTGCTCTCCGAAGCCCGCTGGATTATCAGTCTCATCGCGAGCGGCCCTCCCAGAGACATTTTGAGATGTGCTCGGGGGAATTTGTCTATCATCATGTTTACTACTAGTGGTACCGCCGTCATCAACCCAAGATAACAGGATGCTCAGAGATGAGTTCCAAAAATTCCCATGAAGACTGGATCATGAGAGAAAGTAGTTCTCCGGCCGTTTGTAATTTCACGTGGTATCTTTGTTGCCGTCCATAGGAGACGTTCTCAAACAGCACTCCAGGGCTGTCATGCTCTTCGTTTTGGGACCGAACATTAAAATTGAGAGTCAATCCTGACTTTCGCTCATAAATTGGCTATTTTGTTATCTTCTGGAAACAATCTGTTCCATATCGGCTACCTGGTGTCACCCTTAGCTTCCAGGCAATACAGGCTAGCAAACCTCGGCCTGGAGTTTTAATAACTTGGGGGAAAGACCCCAACTAAATTAGACGCTTCCGGTAATGTTGATGTAGCGGGCCAAACGGTTGCAGAAGGACAGTCTGCTACGAAATCTTGGGGTGAAGGAATTCCATAAGAATCGGCGTCGGGGCGACGAGAATTGGGTGGTATTGGTAGTCGGACCGCTCTACGTACATCAAAACCACTGTAGGAAGTTGTCAATATTCTCTCAGCAGCCGTCTGACATGATATCGCTCTAAGAAATTGCACTCTGATCTTCCTACTTCTGCAAATCAAACGTCTGGGCCTGACATTGCAGCAATACAAGCATACAGATGGGATAATCGTGTTCTCAAAAAGACTATAGTCAGCATCCTTGGGGAAGTATGATTGCATCAAATGCCAATGCGTGCTTTACCATGGTTGAATATTCTAGAAAAGAAGGACAAGTATCCTAAAGCGTTGTTGTATGTAGGAAAACGGTCTTCCTCGATTGCGCACCAAACACAAGGAGCTGAAATAGACCAGGTTACCCCAATCTTTACCCTCATGCTCCAAACGTAGAAAGCACGCACATCATAAAGTCAATCATTTCCACATTTACATAACCAGCTGTATTTCCTATTGACTTCGTGCTTGTAAGGGGCTGGCCCCTAGGCTTGTTCAACTTAGAGGTGCCGTCGATTGACTATTCTAAGCTGAAGAAGGAAGAAAGGACTTTACAAGGGTAGGCACCTAACAGCGGTGAAGCAGGCTGGGTTAGGCGGCGTACTGCGGCAGAATAGTGGGTCCAACGGAGCTGGATCTCGGTAACTGCTCCGGCGAAGCCGGAGATATCAATCCGGGCCCTAGCCCGTGACAGTGCTTGCTGTCAACTCAGCGTTTACAGCACCAGAATCCTATCTGCCCTCATTCTGTACTAGGCAACCCCGTCTCAAATGTGTCATCGCACAGCAGCTGTACCCACCCAGGAGAGGGCGGATCAGGCTCGAAGTGTCTCGTTGTGAGTTGATTATACCACGCCGTTTTCCATTGCTGCATGCTCCACTCCTTGTTCTCCTCTGCCAGTCGTTCGGCATCCCATACATCACCCACCCAGAAGTTGCACTTGATGATGGACTTCCCAGCTACGATATCGTTTATCGCTTTTGGAAACCCCTCGCGCACGTACCAGGCATTGTCTGATTCTCTGAAAACTTCGGTGCGATCCTCCCGCCTGCCACGTTTCTCATGCCTTGCGTCTCTTCGCCTTACGTCCCAGCGCAGCGGCGGAAGAATGCTTCGGTCCAGGCATATGTCGATTGCTTGCTGCCAGGCCGCGTCTCGCTGAACTATGTCTTTGAAGATCTCCGAACACGACGAGTCACCATCGAAGACAAGAGTGAATGAACCTTGTGGCATTCCAGCATGTTCAAGTTCCAAGGCTTCCTGGACCCAAATCGCTACTTGGGAGGAAACTTCCATCGGTTGAAGGAATGTTCTGTCTGTGGGCTTGTACAATAAGCGTCTTTCATGTAGATCCATAAGTGTAGTTGGAAAGACAGCTCTCCAGATGTTGACGCGTCGCTCCACACGAAGCTGCGGGTTCTCCAGGCAAAATGGAATGAGTCCAAGGCCATGGCATTCAGGAAACGCGACTGCTGATCGTTCTTCCTTGAGGAGAACATTTCTGATTTCGAGCCGGGTATCCTTTGATACAGACCTGAAGAATCGTATGGCTGCAGCTGCAGCTGAATAGTGATACTTGATCAGGCTCGTATCGAGCATACGCGGACCAAATAGAACTTGATCCAAGTCCCTCAGCCGTTTCCTTTTCAATTCTCGGTCATCATTTTTGATGCGACCTGCCATTTCTTCAACTCTTTTTGAAGTCGGAACTTCCCAGGGATCGGGGTTCACTTCGACAAGGGCTTCAAGATTTACTGGGGGCGGTCCACCATACTTTTTGACATTCTCTCCTACGACGAACATTCCGGACTGACATTTCGGTAGGCGTCTCGTAGCCTCAGCTTGCCCTCATCATTTGGGACCCATAAGGTTGTCCTGCCTTTTATCCTTTCGATATATGGTGCAAACTTTGGATGGTCTTGCACCAGCTCCCTCCAAACATCGTCCGGGACGCTGAGATTGTCGGGATAAATACTGAAGAACTTCTCTCCAAGCTGATCATGTATTTGCGCGACCAGATCATCGAAACGGCCTGCGGTCATGCGGTACTCCTCTGAGCATATCGTGGAGAAGTTGAGAGTAATTGCAGAGAACGGCACGGTTCTCAATTCATTTGCCACAGCTTTGCAAGTGAACATGAAGGCAAGGTCGATGTTGTCGCCATTGGCACATTGAGGGTGTTACTTTCGAAGTCCAATACATAACCGCCGTCGGAAATGACGTATTGGCCGTAGATCAGATCCCGCACCTCGCGGGGCAGGTCGAAGAAATGGGGCATGACGTTGATTTGAAGTGATGGATAGTCGGGAAGATGTCGCTGCCAGTGCAATTCAGGGTTGCACTATTGACCTAGGAAAGGTCGAGCGTTGACGAAGGACCAAAAGGTATTGAAGACAGGGGTGGCAGGCCATGTTTTAAATAACGCCGGGGCGGCGCGTCTGACTCATCTTTGGGGCTTGCAAGGTGGATGACGAGACCCCCAGAAGAAATTTGGTCAGAACCTACACAACGTACATCACCGAGGAGAGACGAACAAAGTTTTGGGGGGCCAAAAACCCCATTTTTATGTTGGCAGTCTGGTCAACCCGTATAAGTAGGTATCGCAGTTCACTCTATACTTTTTTTCCCTGTACTTTAAACCCAATAGCAGCACTTTGACCTGTGCCCGATCTCGATAAAGCAAACGAACAAATCTCGGTATAACTGGTCGTTGACGCTCGGCTTAACTTATCCCCGGCCTGCAACGTTATCGTTAGAATGGTTTAGAGGGGGTTGGAGATAGGCCTACTGTACAGAAGAGGGCAGGCGGGCAGGCGGCGGAGCGGCAAAACGTACTGGCGAGAGCGTCGTTCGCGACGCTGTCGTCTGACTGTATTAGTTACGCAAGCAAACGAAACAAGGCGGAGAGGCTGATGCGCTGAGGAAAGAATCAGATAAACAGGGTGAAGTTGTACGTACTCGCGAGAACGTCGTTCGCGACGCTGTGGATGGTGGATCAGCCATGACAACTGGGGAAGAAAAAGAAAGCAGGAGAACCAAAGTACAGAAGAGCGAAGTCAGACAGGCAACGGAAAGGCTAGACATACTCGCGAAGGCGTCGTCCGCAACGCTGGACGCTAGGTTAGTCACGAAGACTGGGGAATGAAACGAACGCGCAAAGGCAATGGAACAGGAAGAAAATCAGGCAAAGACGTACCGGAACGCTGACAGCACTCGCAGCTAACGCTTGCCAAGTCAGGACCAGGGTATCAAGTGAAGCAAACGGGGCGCAGAGGGATGCAAATGAGACGAGGATTGACATACCGGCTGGAGCCTGGCGATGGCTTGAACCTACACTCGAGGGCGCAAACTCAACGGTGTGACTCTTCGCTAATGTTGCGAGTCAGCCTGATTCTGGAGACTCAAACTCATGGGAGTGAGTAGCGCACCTACCGTGGCCAAAAGGGTTCTCGTGGCCATGGCATAAGAACTCGACCGCTGCAAAACCTGATTAGACAGGAATAAACGGAGTGGGGACCAGAGGGCTACCTGCTTCGAACGAGGCCTCGAGCCTGTTCCTCACATCCTCCTATACGCGCGACGACCCTAGGGACAGACAGGTTAGTAAAATACCAGACAAGTGGGATTGAAAACTTACCTACACGATGTCTTTCCCCCTCATCATGCCTGCGCGCAGGCTGAGCAAGGCCGCCCTGGACGACTTGATCCGCGAGAGCAAAGCGAGCGAAATCAAGGGCTCCGAGTACGGCGAACTTCTCTACACCGACAAGAAGACTAAAGTAAAGCTTCAGTATACAGTATATGAAAGAGGGACTAATATGAATCACCTCTGCTCGAATTCACCCGGAAGTACCTGCTCGAGACGGCCGACAAGTGCGAGATATTGAAGTTACACAGCCTCGAGGTCGATGTGGGGATGGTCGAGGCTACCGATAACGATCCTGATGCCTGTGAATACCTCACGGACTTCCTCAAGATGGCTAAGGCGGCCTGAGGGCTTCTGAGAGCATTAGCTGAAGTGTCCCAGCTCCAAGGCGACATCAGCTTACGAACGTCGGTAAGTCGGGAAGGGCGAATCTGCTCCAGCACCAGTTAGCTGAGCGCAACGGTCTCGTCTTGGGGTGTTGCTCACATACATGTCGAGAGTATGGCTGACGGCAGCAGGGCTCTTCCTGGGCGAGTCAGTCAACATACAAAACCCCATCGACGAGTCGAAGAGGGAGGCTGACCCACGTCGAGACTGCGCGGCAGGGCGGAAGACGTTGTCTGCTTGGACGAGTTAGTCCAAAGCCGTCATGCCAACACGAGAACCATCTTCACTGACAACGGCGCGACGGCACGGAGGCCTCGGGGCCCCCGCGCCTGGCGGAGCCTGTCAGCCAGTCAGAACAGATGGACGTGTTGAAAATATGGGGGTCCTTACTCACGGCGCAGACGTCCGAACGGCGGAGGAGACTTCTGGGCGGAAGACAGTCAGCCTTGGCAAGAGATGACAAAAGGAAAGACGAAGAACGGAAGCGATGATGCATGGAAGAGATGATGCATGGAAGAGGTACGGAAGGTGGGGAGGATGAGACCGGAGGAAGGACTGACTGACGGAAGACGGGCGCGGATCGAATATGGCGTCTGTTTGAAAACCCAGTCAGCGACTGCAAGAGAGAAAAACGGAACATATAAGGTACGAAAAGCACAGATGATGGATCGGGGGAATTCCCGGGCTGGGTTGGGCTGACTGACGAAGGGCGGGTGCGGCTCGGAGGAGCCTTCTGGTGGAAACACCAGTCAGTCCCGAAAGCAGAGGGCAACAAAAGGAAATGGAGCCCGCGTTGCGAGGATGACGGGGGAAGATGGTTGTTGATCGACGAAAGATGGAGGAGACTGATGAGAGATGGAGGAGACTGACGGAGATGGAGGCGGCTGGAGGAAGACGGTTGACTTCTGCGTTGGTCAGCGGAGATGCAAAGGGACGCAGCCAAAGGGTAGCACTTACGGCTCGTTGTGATGTTCGAAGTCCTGATGGACATGAACGGAAGTCAGCAGGGCTCGTCGACGAGGGGGATGGGCAAACGTGCTGACTGACGGAGGAGCGTGGAGGCGAAGCTTCAGGAAGATCTGGTGGCTAGATGCCCGGGCAATCGGACCCTGCGTTCTCCGGAGAATGGGACATGAACTCACAAGATGTCTAAGTCTGAACTACCTTGCCATTCGCATGGCACAGTTAGCAAAGCAATGTGACGAGGACAAGGTCGAAGAAAAGAAAGGGGAAGAGTACCTACAGTCACGTGACCCGAAGGTCGTTAGCAGAGGGCGAGGGGACCAGTCTAGCTTTCGCAGTCAATACCAGTCGAATTTCACAATACAAGGCCAGCGGCCTTAAAGGTAAACAGAGTTTGAATTGAGGCTAATATAGATGTACCCGCGAGGTCCAGTTACGTAGTAGCCCCGGGCGATGGTCTGCGGCCGTCCCTCAAGGCCAGGCGGTTGTCTGCGCGCAGGTCGGGAAATTGTGGGTTGGGCATGTGCTTCGCAGTCCATTTGAATTGTTGCAGACCAAAGTAACGGATGGCAAAGAAAGTTGGCAGCGAGTTCCGGGTAACATTCAAGCAGCGCTTGGAAATGCAGACGGCCACCCACGGCCCTGCAAAGATGTTCGCGGGGTCTGTCCAATAGTTTGCAGTGGACGAACAGGTGCTCTGCGGTGTGGGCGTGCTCCCCACAAGGACACATGAAAGTTTCTTTCCGCTATGTGGCAGCAGCAGTCAGCATCGAAGATGATACCTGGTGACTGAGTGTGTGCAATGGGACAGGTTGGAGATGAAAAAGAAGACAGGTGGAAAAGGTCCTCTCCCTGGAGGGTTGGGGGTCGGGTGCGGGGCACAACAGAGAGACTCCCAAGGGAAGGTAGGATTTGGCGAGTGAAGATGACCCCTGGAAAGGGCGAGAGGGGATGGGGCAGGTAGAGAGATCATTTGAGCGTCCGATGAAGCCATTGCGTGACAAGGACGGGCAGCTGAGCCAACTTGGACAGCCGAGCCCATCTCAAGCAAGTGGGCATTGGAGACAATGCTGAAATGCTAGGTGTCCTCACACAACAGGCATAGGAATTCGGGCACCCCAGAGATGGAAAGAAGACCAAAACGACGATGTTTGGATTCCGGAGAGTCGGGTGAAAGAGTGGCAGACAAAGGAACGCAAAAAGACTTACGAGCATGTCGAACAGTGGTTTGTTCAGGCCGTTGATGCCGGTTTTGATGCCCAGTAAAATGGTACCCTGTGCCTTGCGAAGAGGTTTGTAGGCCTCGAGGTTGTGTTTCCCATACGTGCCTTTCCAGGTTGGAGCGTCGTAGGCAAGCTTGCAGAGTAAGCAGCGACGTTTGTTGGATTCCTCGATCCACGACTCCTTCATTCTCTGTTCTGCCAGGTCCTTGGCCAAAGACTTGATGATTTCCTTCAACCTCGCGGCAGTCTGATTGGAGCCAGCTGAGCATCGGCAACGAGTGCTTGCGCGCGACGAGGCAGGCGCCTTACAGTCGCGCAACTGCCCACCCACCTGCCCTCCTGCCAGCGCGCGCTCTCGGTCAGACGGGAGTGACTTTGGACCCGGATTCCGGATGCTGAACTCTCAAACTTGGAGCATCGGTGGACCACGGAGGGTTAACTCAAGGCGCAGGGAAGCCCTCTGCTGATTTAGCAGGATCCCTGGTAGGCGATAGCGGTATGTACACAATGTCCCATGCCTTGCCATCCATCTTGCAATAGGCCTCGAGGTCATCGTTCGGGTTCTGGTTCTGGTGGATGTCGCTTCGATCCTGGTTCGAAAGGGGCAAATTGATACGCCAACGTCCGATCGTAATGTGCAGAAGGTTTTGGCAGATTGGATAAGTACCTTCTGGGGGAAACTAAGACCAAGATCCCCGTCGGCGACATGTCATTTGAAATCTGCTTACGAGCCTCACTTCCAAAGAATAGTCACACGGGAATGGAGAGCACAGCTCGTAAGATAGCAACAACCCTGATTGCAAGGTGGTCTCAAGCCAACAGAGCATCTGGATACCCGACTGACGTTGGCCCAACTTCCAGTCATTCGTCCATAGTGTAGTTGCTTGAGACACGTATGTAGCCCAGCCCTATGGGATTCATGCGAGAAGGCCTCGTAAAAGGTTGCGGCTGTGGCTCCTCAACGGCAGCGAGAGTTGTCAGTGGAGATTAAGGCGCCTCTGACAAGTCCCTGATTCGACGAGTCTGCTATTCTTTTCCACGCTCGCGTAAAAGTCTCCGGGGCCTATCTCACAGTTGAAGAATGCCCCATTCACGAGGAAGAAACGCCGGTTTAGAACGGGCTTCGAAGTTGATTTCGTATTGCGTAACCTTCGCGGAGAGAGTTGTAACTCGATGTGGTTCTGCTTCAGCTCCATGTCCAATTTGCTGCACCCAACGGCCATTCCGACGACCGAATACGCTCGTGCGAACCTCGCAGACGGGGAGACTTAGGATTTCATCTACGTTTTGACGTTCGATGCCAACAATCTCATCACTCTTCACTGCGGCACAGCTCGAGCAAATTGAGAATACTCTGCGCTCCGACACATTGTCACAGTGTGTTTCAGTAGTTTGTCAGGTGTGTTTAGCCCTTCAAGCCGAGGCTGGCGGCTTAAATCGACACAAGTGCCCGCAGATAGGACTCCGACAACTCGACCAAAACATCCCAATGGATTTTCCTATCCCCAAAAGGCCACTTCCAAGATTCCAAACCTGCCAGGACGGACGTCGAGCATCCCCATCTTCCTCACCAGATCTTTCAGCACCTTACGCACTTCACAGCACCCGCGGATCATCAGAGCTGTTGCCTGTGGTGCGGCTGCATTCAACGCAGATTGAGGAGCTGGATTACTGACGCTCTGAAAACATAAGCCCCGAGGCCTGACATGGCGGGGTGCCTTCTTCACAGGCAAGCAAGTGATCTGATTGCTACATTTGACGGTGCTTCCGCGGCGAGAAGCAATGTTTGAGATGTTTAACCCCAGATTTGACAACAGCAATGGAGGCCACAAATCTGGAGACATTAGAGATGACAGCAGCAGGAGTGATAAGAGGTTGAGGCAACGATGGAAAGGATGAAGGTGGCAGAGTCATGGCTAGCAGAAGCAGTAAGCACACTGAGCTCTTGTCTGAGAGGGCTTCATCTCATCAGCTGCATTGGAGGGTCGGGGGATTTACTCACCCTCTTTGTTGGACAATTGAAGAAGGCTCCTCCATTTGAAAGGACGAACAGAAATGCACGGGTGAATGTTCACTTCAGGCACAGACTCCGCACGAGGCAGCCTCACACTTGCGTAGATGAGATAAAGGAATTCTGTTGAGCACTTTGGACTCAAATGACTTCTCAGGTCTAGTAATGTGTATTCTGGTATCAATCGCCATTGGTGGCAACCATCTACCCTAGCCGTCATCCTCAATGGCTCGCTCTAATAACTCAAACGTTTTATGTATTCTATCCATGCACACTGTAGCTCGACGAGAGATCTTGCGGCAAGTGGAACATCTCAGTCCCTCCTGCGCGTAACCCCCGACATCTGCTTAGTTGGTCTGAGCCAAACGGCGACGGGTGATCTGGGCATACGACTGAGTCTCCTGTCCGGTACCATCAGTGACGGAGGCTAGGAACTTTCCCATCTGCTGGTGGGCCGCCGCCGGAGTCTCTGAGATGGAGTTGTTGCTCAAATGCGAGCAGCCGTCGAATTGCGAGCCTGACGAGACTCGGCTGCTTGGGAGAGAATAGATATCACTGGCATCGCTGCGTGACACCACGCTGGAGGCCGTGCTCTTCTAGTCCACGGTGCGCTCCGCGTTGGTGGCACCGCCACGCCAAAGGCCGTAGAAGCCGTCGCAGTTCTTCCACAGCTTGATCGTGCCGTCCTCGGAGCTGGTCGCGTACAGCTTGTTGTCAGGGGCAAAGGCGATAGACCAGATGGGACCGTGGTGGCCCTTCAGGGTTTCTGCGGCTTATTAGTAACGAGCCCATCGTGCTTTCTCGGCAAGACTCACCAATCTCGGTGCCATCGTCCCAGCGGCAGACACGCGCCCAGGTGCCAGGCTCCTCTCCAACAACAAACTTGCGTCCCTTGATATCGAGGCCAACACTAGCAACGCCGTGCTTCAGCTCCATGCGCTTGAGCTCATCCATGGCCTGGATGCCGCCCCAGAAGTAGACGGACTTGCCGGCAGCAACCGCCAGGACTGGGAGACCGCCGCCAATATCGCCGGGGGAGGTGATTTCGGGAGCAAGAGAAACCAGCTCGCAAGACTTGATCTCGCCGTCGAGAACCTCCTGGCGAATGACTTGGCGCGTGGGAAGATCGAACCAGCGGAGGGTGTTATCGGAAGCGGTGACGATCGTGTTAGGGTCCTTAGTCCAGGCGATGAACTTGATTGAGCCGGTGTGGGTGCCCTCGCCAATCTCGAAACCGGCCGAGGCCTGGACGGTTACAGGACCGGCGGCGTCGTTCGGGTTGGGAGCAAAGTCGCTCAGGTCAAAGACGCGCAGCTTCTTCTCCATACCTCCGGTCGCGATCAGGTCAGAGTTGTCGGGGGGGTAGGCAACGGCGCGGACGATGTGGTTGTGCTGGAGGGTGTAGAGGACCTCACCGCTGTGGGTGTCCCAGACCTTGCTACGAATTGTTAGCCATCGCTCGCAAGTCAGAAGTTGCACAGAACTTACGCGGTGAAGTCAGCAGAGGCGGTGGCAGCGTTGGAGGCATCAGGACTAAGTCTGGCCTGCCAGACGGCACCCTTGTGACCGATGAAGGTTCCGATCCTACCAGTCAGTTAGCAATGCCACCGCGCTGTCGATGTGCTTCGCCTTACCAATCGCCAGTGAGGCCATCGCGCAGCATAGGGTTTCCGTCTGCGACAAGGTTAGCATTGCGCCGATCGCAAAGCCGGGTCGCGTGTCGCAAGCTTACCCTTGCAGGCGGAGATCATGTAGTACTGCTCTTCCTTTTCCAGCGAAGAGAAGCAGACATGAGGAACGGGTCGCGAGTGGCCGTGGCAGGTGAGGGGGACGTATTGACGCGAGGTCTCGGCCGCAGCAGAAGGTGTGGTCGCCATGGTGCTAGTGGTTGGTAGCTGGAAGGGATTTCGAAGGTGTTCGCTGTCGCAACGTGTGCGTCGGGGGAGGAGAGGGGGGGTATCAAACGGAAGTCGTTGACGCGGGACAAATGCCGGGGTGTACGATGTGTAGAGAGCCAATGTCCGCGAGGAAAGAAAAAAGGAGAGTCAGTCAATACAGCCGTAACGTCGTAAATGTTCGTGGAGGATGCAATGGGGTCGTGAGAGAACGCCTCGGGCAGCGCAGGAGAGGAAGAAGCAGAAGCAAAAAAACGGGAATCGAGAAGACAGCTGCGAAACAAAGTGGATGGAAGCAAATGGGAGAGCAGCGCGAAGGAAATAATAGTGGGGTTCTGTCCCGAGTCGGAGCAGAGCCGATGGAGGTTCTGGAAGGAAGGAGGACGCTGATGCACCGAGATTCGATGGACCCCTGAAACTGAAAGCGAACACTTGAAGTGCTGCTGCTGCAAGAGGACAGAGTTGACCCCGCGCTGCTTCCTTCGGCTGCTGTGGCTTGAAAGGAGCGGGGAGCTGCTGCCTCGGGCGGAGCTGATTGGACGCAACGAGATGGCACCACGTGCTTTGATAAGCAGCTCCCCAACTGTGGCTGGTGAGCTGCCGCCTGACCTGTTCCGGCAGGGAAGTCAATGGAAGCAGGAAGGCGGCAGGGATGGAGCTGTTGATTGCCCGGGGGACA
Source organism: Colletotrichum noveboracense (assembly GCA_026319125.1). Lineage (NCBI taxonomy): Eukaryota > Fungi > Ascomycota > Sordariomycetes > Glomerellales > Glomerellaceae > Colletotrichum > Colletotrichum noveboracense. The sequence continues at coordinate 46,442 of JANUHK010000082.1, read as the reverse complement.
CCTGCACCGACCCCCCAATGGCCCCTCCCCGCCTGCCCCCCTTGTGGCGCAGTGGAGCTTCGCCGTTCCCGCTTCCATCGTCATCGTCCGGTACCTAGTGTAGCTGCCACCATTACGAAACCACCCACACGTTGCAGCACCACGACAACAGCCACCTCCTCCGGATCATCAACCGAGGTGTGAGCTATCTACACCTGGTCCTCTTCAGCAATTTCTTCATACCATTCAGTCTACTAGGTCTAAGTCGACAGCCATGGCCGATTACAAACTCTCCGCCCAGCTGTCTGGCCACGACTCCGACGTAAGTACATGCAACGAAGCTTCGCCGTTCGTTTCACGGCTAACGTGATTTGTGATCAACAGGTCAAGGCTGTCAGCTTCCCAGCTTCCCATACCATCCTGTCCGCCTCTCGCGATGGCAGCGTAAGAGTCTGGCGCCAGGTCTCCGACTCTCCCCCCTCCTTCGAACCTTCCGTCTCGAGCCAGACCTCCGAATTCGTCAACTCCGTCACGTACCTCCCACCTTCCGAACAATACCCTGATGGCCTCATCGCGTCCGGCGGCAAGGACACAATTGTCGAAGTCAGACAACCACAATCCAGCCAAGGTGACAATGCCGAGCGTCTCTTGATCGGCCACTCCCAGAATGTATGCAGTCTGGACGTCTCGCCCAAAGGAACATACATCGTGTCAGGAGGCTGGGATTCTCAGGCCATTGTGTGGAGCACCAGCACGTGGGAGCCCGAGATTCGCCTCAGCGGCCACGAGAAGAGCGTCTGGGCCGTCCTTGCGCTTGACGAGGAGACTGTCGTGACTGGCTGCGCCGACACTAGCATTCGCATATACAACCTCAAGGCTGCCGTCGCCGGCGACGCTGAGCCCCGATCCACCATCTACACCCCCGAAGTCGTGCGCGCCCTTTGCAAAGTTCCGAAGGGCCACCCAAGCGGTGCGGAGATTGCCAGTGCCAGCAATGATGGCATTATCCGTCTGTGGAAACTGAATGGCCAGCAGGTCGGCGAGCTCCATGGCCACGAGAGCTTCATCTATGCCCTGGCAAGCTTGCCTTCAGGCGAGCTAGTAAGCTCCGGCGAGGACCGCACTGTTCGCGTGTGGAAGGGCAATGACTGCGTGCAGACCATTACTCACCCTGCAATTTCGGTGTGGGCTGTTGCGGTCAACGCCGAGACCGGCGATATTGTGTCGGGAGCAAGCGACGGTGTTGCGCGAGTCTTCACCCGCAGCAGCGAGCGGGCAGCCGGTGCCCAGGCCATTTCCGACTTTGAGGAGTCTGTCAAGGCTTCATCCATTCCTCAGCAGCAGCTGCCATCTATCAACAAGGAACAGCTTCCTGGTCCAGAGTTCCTCGAGTCGAGGTCCGGTACCAAGGAGGGTCAGGTGCAGATGATCAACCAGGGCAACGGCAACATTACCGCCCACCAGTGGTCAGCCAGTAAGTGATTGCAGCAGACAAGCGGCACGACTTGACAGTACTGACTTTTTGTAGGCCAACAACAATGGATCAACATCGGAACTGTCGTCGACTCAGCGGGCAGCAGCGGCAAGAAGACCGAGTACAATGGCAAGTCCTACGACTACGTTTTCGATGTCGATATTGAGGATGGTAAGCCGCCGTTGAAGCTGCCTTACAACCTCTCTCAAAACCCCTACGATGCTGCCACGAAGTTCCTGAACGACAACGAACTTCCAATCAGCTATCTCGACAATGTCGCCAACTTCATCACACAAAACACCCAAGGTGCGACTCTCGGTCAGTCTGCGCCAGCCACCTCTGATCCTTATGGCACGGAGTCAAGATATCGGCCCGGCGAGTCTGAGTTGAGGCCCAAAGTTTTGCCGCAAGCCGAATATCTGAATATCACGGCTGGCAAATACGATGCCATGATCAAGAAGATTCTGACCATCAACGCAAACATGATTTCATCTGGTCGGAAGGATGCGGCTTTGAACCCAACCGAGCAAAACACCCTTAACGCGGTAAAGGAAGCCATCGAGAACTCCAAGCCTGTTGACCAGGCTGGCATTGACCTTGCTGTCAAGATTGTGACCCTGTGGCCCTACTCGGATCGTCTGGCGGGGCTGGACCTTCTCAGATGCGTTGCGACATCGCCTCTTGCTGCGGACGCCTCGTCATCCGAAGGTTCATTCCTTCGCATTGCCGTGTCTAGTGCCTTGAACGCGCCCGACGGCGCGGCTCCCAACGAGAACTCGGTGATGATGGCCCTGCGCACGTTCGCCAACATCTTCACCTCACCAAAGGGCGAAGCGCTCGCGGCAAAGGAGGCAGACACTGCAGCGACTCTGCTCGAGAAGGTACTTGGTCTCTCTGGTGGTGCAGCCATCGGCCGGTTCAACCGAAACATCCTGATTGCGGCGACTACCACTTTGATCAACTACGCCGTCTATGCCCACAAGGAGAGGACTTCGTTCCAATCCAAGCGTTTCATCACGGCCGTGGGCAAAGTTCTGTCCGAGCAGAGCGACTCGGAGGTCGTCTACCGCGCTCTTGTCGCACTGGGAACATTCGCTTCGACCAGTAAGGCAGAGATCAAGTCTCTCGGGGGCGAAGGCTGGATCAAGTCTGCCGTCGATAAGGTATCGGAAGTCCGGGTGAAGGAGCTGGGCAGAGAGGCTCTGCAACAGTTGTGAAGAGCTAAGGGGTGATGGGGTTGTAGTAATAAGCATAGGTGAGCACCGGGGGCCGGAGAGTGACGGCCGCGTGATGTCAGGGTGCCCGCGCTTGCTGAGGCCATGGCGAAACACCGGCGGGGACGCAATAGGGATGCAAGATGCGATGAACTGCAGCATGAGCAATTGAGAGACAGCTAGCTTAGAACGCGATTTGGAGCGTAATGAAACCGCTCCCATGATTCATGTTTACAATCCTTGAGATATTTTTTTTCACTCGCAGAGTCTTGTCTTGTTGTCCGGTAAGGCCCAGGTCCGGGTACGCGGCCGGGACAAGTGCCGGAAGCGCCGTCGCTTTCCACCATCACACGCCGTCCCTTCCGGGCACAAATCTTAGACCACGGGCGATGATCGTAGAACTAGCGCGTGCACTGCCAATTCTTACCGAGAAACGTATTGACGAGATGTGAATCCCGAACACCAACAGTTCACCGCGCTCAACGTTCAACTGAAGAATTTCATTCATTGAAAAAATAACAAACAGTTAGATAATAAGACGAGTGTAGTAGTAAGGCTTTTCTCGCCCAGACTTGATCCCTCCCAACGCCATCTTTGATGCCAATATACAATAAATATCCTGAGGTATAATCCCATTCCACCCAAAGTTTCATCATCATCTCACTCCAGCCGCGATCACGTCACGCACGCACGCACTTCCTTACAGCAACACCCAGAGCCCGCCTACGACGATCGGCACCCAGCTGAAGACGGCCCAGGCGCTCTGCGGCCGCTTGCCCATGTACCAGAACGTGACGGAGCTGCCGGGCTCCGCGCCGGAGGTGGCGGCCTCGGCGGCGGCCTGGCCGGATTCCTTGGTGGTGATGGTGTAGACGTCCGCGAAGCCGATGTCCTGCGAGTTGAAGCAGTTTGAGTCGTTGACCTTGCCGATTTTCGGGTCGCCTGGCTCGGCGAATTCGATGTCGACGCACTTTTTGGGCTTGGTCAGCAAACGCACGGTGCTTGGAGGAGGGGGAGAGTGCGGGGCTTACGGAGAAGAGCGAGGCGCCGTGCACGGCAAGCTCGACGATTTGGATGGTGGCGTGGTCGCCGGCCTTGACGGTCGTGTTGACGGGCAGAGGCACCTGCGGCAGGCAGACGGTGCCCGGGTAGGGGTTCTTGCTGGGGCCGAGGATCTGGAAGACGGGGATCATGGGGAAGGACATGTTGATGGGACCGCCGTCGGGACCGTCGGTGCCGAAGCCCATGTTGACGTACATGAAGGCTGTCGCGTGGCCCTGGAACCAGCCCGGTTGCCAGGAGAGGGCGCCGCCTGTTGTCGGCCAGTAGGTTCTGTTCTTGGTCACGCTCATGCCGCCGCCTGTGAGGGTTTGTGTTAGTTGTGATCAGAGAGTTGGGAGAGGAATGGGTGAGAGACGTACATGGGTAGTTCCATTGCATGCCGTAGGGCCATGTCTCGTTGGTGATGAGGTTGTTGCCGCGCCAGCCTGGGTATGAGATGACGATGTGGGCGGAGGCCGTCGCGGCGAGGAGGAGTGCTGAGATTGTTGAGGCGAGCATGTTGGCGGTTGTTTTTGGGTGTAAGATGTGGGTGTATTTCGTAGAACAGTCAACCACGAAGCCTTCTCTTCAATGAGAATCTCAACCGTCGGGAGCTGTGTATTTGTCGCACAGCCGTTCGCTTCGATTCAACCCCGCCTTGGGGTTGGTTCGCCGGGATGGTTGGTCCGTATGATGTTTGCTTTTGCGCACGCAGGATGTCAGGAGAAAGAACGCCGTCTCTTCCCAGTCGCAAATGGTCCTGATCACAGCTTTCGTAGCTTTTTGAAGACTTTGGAGATTTCAACACCGCACTAGCAGAGGAGGAGAGAAGAAAGGACGCTGCGCACACCGAGGGCGGCCCGTCAGGCTATTATCTGGCCCGCAGGCTGCGAGCCGCCGCCGTCGCTGCAGGCCCCATTATCCCATCCCATTTCCCGCAGCGCACCATGCAGTTTGCACATTGCAGGTCCGTCCAATCGAGAAGGCGAGCCTCCTCTCGGGCTCGACGGTCTGGACGAGGGTTTGGTGGCACGCTGGAGTGCACCGGTAAAGATTGGAGCCCGGCGGGAGCCAGTAACGATGTGCGCTGGGCCTGCAGGACGGCCATCCGCCCCCTCCCCTGCTGGCTCGCTCACGGCACCGGGTGGAGGTGGACGGGGGACCAATGGGCGGCTGGGGACGGGGAGAGAGGCCGTGGGCGAGGCGCTGGGCATTTGGGGCCACGGAGCGAATGGGAGGGCGTATCACATCTTTCTCGAGGTTGTCGGGGGTCGTGAGTGGTTGGGGGCGACAGGGGTCGAGGGGCGTGTAAGCGCCCGAGGTGCAGGCTGCAGGCGGCGATGTCACCACACTCTTTTCTCTTTGGCTTGTCATTTGGCTATTGTGCTTGATCTGACTGCTGACTGCGGGAGCTGTGCTGCAGGTGAAAGCTGCGAGCTGTTGGCTGGAAGAATATTGCAACGCATGGTGGACGGTGAGAGTTGGGAAAATCCAAGGCGATGGGGGCCGCTATTTTTGGGGGCCGGACAGGCAGGATTTTCGGGGTGGGAGAGCGTTCGATCTCGGGGAGATGCAAGACTGATTTGTGCCCTGGGTCGTGCGATTTGCAAAGGTGATGAGTTGACTGTGTTGGTGACGGGCTTGTCCAACGGCGCTTGGAGATGTCGTTGGGTGCCGAATGGTGGTAAGCTGACGGCGCAGAGCTCCGGACCTGCGAGTTCCAGCCTGCCGATCGAGACCCGCCGCGTGGACATTCGGGGTCCTTCGTTGCCACTTGAGAGAACACCGTGTATGAGTCCCAATTGGATGGTTTTCTTTGTCCCGTGGAATTGGCCTGGCGGTCGAGGTGACGGCCGGATGTCGTGTCACGTTTTGTCTCACTTGTGCTGGACGTCGATTGTCAAATGTCTAGAGCCGGAGGAAGGCGGAAAGACGGCATGGAATTGTGAAAAATCAAGAAGGATTTGGTATTTCTAGAAGAGGATGGTGAGAATGATCGTCGCCTGCATTCGATGCTTCTATTCCGGGCTCTCGACCGCGTTGGTGGGAGCCGTGAGATTTTAGGCGTGCGACCTTCTGGAGTGACAGCGGCGGTGGCAGGAGCAGCTGCAGCTGGAGCGGGAGCTTGGGCCATCGGCGATAAGCAACCAGGCCATTGCCATCTTCACCGCCTGCCGATTGAAAGATTCTGGCGAGGAAAGCGGTAACTATTCTGCCGGTCAAAAAGTTCATCCCACCAAAGCGTCTTCCCCCGCCAAACCCCGACAATCCCCAGCATGCACAAAATGACATCAGCAGCAACGACAGAAAACAAGAGCGAGCCAGCGCAGGAGGAATGGACTTTTGTCAAGTCCAAGTCGAGATTCCGGAGGAAACCGCCCAAGGTCCCCGCGAAAGCCCTGGAGGCGGCTAGGAGCAGTGAACCCCGCATATTCAAGTCTGTCAAGGAGATTACGACCGAATACGAGGGGTTCAAGGCCCGCTGGCGAGACACGACATGCCATGAGCGAATCAAGGAGCTTGTGCAAAAGAACGTAGGCGACGGTAGGAGGGTAAAGAAGGCAGTCTGTCTTGGGGTCGGCACGTTTGACCCCGAGGACGGCGGATGGGATGCCAAGAGGAGGAGTTGCATACAGCTGGATGGGTTTCTGACTGTCGTGGAAGCTCTGTGTATGTATAGTTGCCGTTTCTCAAACGCCAATCAAAACTTACCAAGTAACAGCTGCCATCTACAACGAGACAATTCCATGCTCTTTCCAAGAACCGCGATTCACGCCCAATGATACCAAGTTCCTCGAGAATCTCGGCCACGAAGTAGTCGAGTCCCCCGTTGCCTTTGAGGCCGTCGACGAGGACACCCTCGTGTTTGCCATTCACATGTATCGCCCGATATACGAGGCCACACTGGAAAAGGCGTTGCCAGCCATGTTCGTCGGCACCGGGTGGGATGTTTGGGATGGGTACGTTGTTCCACTGGAGGGAAGTGATCAAAACTGACACGCACAGAGCTGGAACGTTGAAGGACGGCGAGTTCAAGTGCATGAGCGATATGCATAACTCCCACAAGCAATTCACCTTTCCTCAGGACGGAACATACACCTCCTTCTCAAGTACCTGTCTGTACTGGCGGCCGAAGCCCGAGTCATCAGTGGAAGAAGATGGGGCCTCAGAGGCGCCCGAGAAACCCGAAGAGAAGAGTGCGGATAAGAAAGACACAGTGATTGACAGCGAGGAGACGGAGCCATCGAGCTAAGACGTGGGCTGATGTCGAGTTGACGGAGCGAAATGATACCCGGATGACGGTGGTTGAGGTTCAGGGTGCCGGACAGGCATGTGCGTCAGACAGCAGGGTGTGCAAAGTACACCAAGAAGAACGTATAGCCATGCTTCTCGAGACCGTATGTGGAGCACACGAGTCTTTCTCCGGTTGCTTGCGGCCAGCTTATAATATTCATTGCTACCACAAGTGTCCTCTGCCATTCCCCCAATCTGACATACGCTCTTCCCTACTCACCTATCAAAAGCTCTAAACATCCTGTGCAGGAAGTATAACTTCCTGCTAAATTTTACACCAAGCATCTTGGGAACAAACCCTGCCTCCATATCTGTTTATCAGTATTAATACCGTTGACCGGCACAATGAGAGAGCATGTAGGGTCAGCGGTCCCGCACTTGGCAACCGGCGTCGCCTCTTACCAAGATAGGCCTCTCCCGAATCACAACTCATTATCCCACCCGCATCGCGTGCAATACTACGACTCGCAGCCCTGGAAGAACATCGAACCGCAGGCTATTTTCGCGTGGGACTCACCGCACCTCATAGTGCCCCAAGCAGGTACTGGGCCGAGAATGCAAGTCAGGCTCTGCGTCAAAACAACAAACCTCAAAAGACTCATGCGCGAAGGGTTCTTCTGGACCACTGAGAACTTCAACTTCAAAGCCACTTACACCCACACCCTGGATCACCGCAAGGAGCCCAAAAGTTTGGCGGAGATGGGATGGACGTGCGCTCGCAACTTCTTCTTGTCGGACCTGGGAGAAGACCCTTTTTGGACGGCAAAGATGTCTGTCTATGCTCGCGACCGTATCACTTTGGATAGTTTTGCCGTTACTGGCCTTAGCAGGAAAAACATGAGTTGGGCTCGCGCATGGGCAAAGGATGGGACGAGCGGCTACATAGAGGATCTCTACCAGTGGGTATGTAGCAGCCCCGAGTCTTTCTACAACAAAATATACGGCAATCTGCCGCTCGATGGCTGGTGGCCATGGCCAAAAGACGACGACAATGAGATGCTGCGCCTTGAAGCAATGTTATACGAGTTGGGACCATCGCCATGATTTACATTCGGTCAATTTTCCATTTGGCATGGATTTGAGACTTAACGGATGAATGAAGCCCTTGACGTCAGTTCAGGAATGGTTGAGGACGACGACAAGGACGACGAGCACAATGAATGCTACGATGATGGCGAGAATGGCAAGAATGGCGAGGATGATATGATACATAATTATCTAATCTAGAACACTAAGACTGTTGATTCTGAACCTCCATCGCAACATGCCAGTCCAGATGTTCTAGAACCTCACTTGGTTGCACAGCCTCGCCACAGTTCGGACACAAATAGTGATGTTCCTCTGTTCCATCCGCCGCATTTGGCAACTTGTATGCATCCGATGATGCGACCTGACGCTTAGCTGGACTCTCGGGAGCGTCGCATACATCTTGTTCTCTTCCCCGTTTCCGAGGACTGCGAGAGTTGTCGGTAACAAAGAAAGAGGTGATGCGTCCGGTTTGAGGCGCAGGCAATCCAGAATCTAGGTTGGACATGCTGACCGATACGCCGAGGCACGGCCAAGACTCCCCACGCTCAGTTAGATCTCTCAGAAGGTCATGCAGCATATTGAAAATGGTTTCCTTGTTGATTTCGATTTGAGGAGGGATGGGTGCCTGTTTTGATCGTGTTGGGCCGAAGCGGCCATTGATGTGATGGTGTACTGCAATCGTTCGTGGTCGTCGGGGCACTTCAGAGTCAAGATCGAGGTCATGCAATCGAGATTCGAGGTCGGCTGCGAATATTCGGAGCCATTTGTCTGCTTGTTGTAGATTTTCCGCTTTTGGTATGAAAGTCTTTGCGGCAAGCAATGATTGGACTTCGCTCCGTGGCCTGACGGGGCCTTTCTCGTCGCCTCTGATTGCGTTGAACACCCATTGTCCGTCTTCGACTCCCAGTTGCGATCTCATTTCTGTGAGCGAGACCTGGAGGAGATCACGGATGTTGTCGGAGCCAAAGGTCTTGACAACCTTTTGACCTAGTTGCCTTCCCAGACCCGAGAGTGAAGTGGCTTTGAGGGTTGGCATGATGATGGGAATGGACCTGCGCCTCATTATTGTTTGGCCTGCTGGCTTGTTCATCCTAGAAGCCGCCTTGGCGAGCATCTTGTTACAGCTTATGCCGGCAGAGGTGGTGAGCTGCAGCTGCTGTTTGATCTCCTCACGTATGTGTCGAACAATGCTACCCCCGATACTTAGTACTACGTCGTCCCAGTCGAGGACATCGTCAAGATCATGTAAGTCTGCTGGCATCATGATTTTGTCTTTGCCCCATTGCAGTGATGTGTCTGCCGCAGGCAAGGGTAGGTAATTGTCAAGACTCTTATTGGTTAGTGTCAGTGTAGGGAATCGTTCCACCAACGTTCGGTGGACTTGAGCTGATAGATCGAGGTAAAACTCATCCACGCCAGCCCTCTCAATCGTCGGAGCAGGCTTGTCTGGTAAAAGCTTCCTGATGAGATGCATGGTCCTACGCGATACACCCCGGTAGGGATCAAGGGAGGCTTTGTCCGTCTTCAGATGATCCAGCACATCATCCCTGTACCTCCAGCGATCGTCCCCCTCCCTCCAAGTGGGAACGTGCTGGAGCACTATGTCTGGACAGATGCGACGTGCCTCATCGGCAGACATAATCCTCTTGGCGCCGCGCTCTTTGGCCGCGTAGTTCAGCGCGATGATGGCGTTCCACTGGCGGACCGCCAGGGGCTTGGAGGGGGGCAGACCAAGCCTGAGCGATTCATACTGGGCGTAGAAAGAGTCGTAGTCAACCAGCGCGACTATCCGTAGGGGCGATTCTGGCGAAGATTGTGACAGAAGCTGCAAGTCGCGATAGGTGAACTGTGAAGACGGCGCAGTCGGATGAGCCGGGGATGCGCCGGTATCGTCGGACATGGGCGTACTCTGAATTTGAGAGAAATGTAACCGGTGTTGTCGCAGCGTCTTTTTGGCTTAAGACTGGCTGCTTCAGCCGGAGACATATGCACGATTAAGGTAATTGCAGGCAGACATCATGTTTGAGGGAAGTAGTCAAAGTAGGCTACTTTTCTACTGTGAAGCCTGTGGAGTTCCGTTTCAATAGCGTCATAGCTCGCGTGAGATCTTGTTAGGGGGCAAATTTAGATCGCACGGAGCCTCTAACAAAATCGACAATTCACTAACAATAATATCCGAAGCAACTTGTAATGCGGCTGCACTCCAGAGACTTCCTGCCTACATGCTACATATCCGGATTCCGAAAAACCCCAATGAGAAAGGCAACGTGAGTTAATGGGTCTTTCCCCCCCATAGAAGCATTTCATTTCAAACAATCTCACATTGAATTCTTCCACAGGGGAATGCACCATACTCTAAAAGATTGATATCATTTGTAACCAAAATCAGTGCGCGGAAACGTCGCGGGAAGCGTGGCCGTATTCATCGTCGCGCATGACTTCTACCGCATCTTGCATGTCTCCACTGCTCAGCACTCTCCGGGTCTTTTGCATCTTCATCTTCTCCGCTAAGAGTCATGTGCTGACAAATTTGTTGCTGCGCCTGATACATGCGCCTTAAGCGAGTTGGGCTTCTTTGCGTCTAACTGGGGCTTTCATCTGTTGGTGGTGATTGTCTTGGTACGGGAAACTCCTAACTCCTAGGATTCTAACCAAGTTACTTAAATCTCTTTCCGCTGTGAATATGTCTAGTGCCGTGTTTTTTGAGAAGTCGAGTAGAAACTATGCTATGATATCTTTCCATTATGATTGCGGTTGCTTCCTTCGTCGTTGAACTACTTTGATGTTGGGTGACACTTCGGGCTTGGTCGGCACCACGCCAAGCACCGTAAGGCGACCGCCAAGTCGGGCGGTGGCGGTGCACTCTGCATGGCAGTTTTCCATCAGGCAACACCTCCCATTCTTACACGGGTCGTCGGTTGCAGCTAAAAAGATGGAAGTCAGCCTTAGCAGTACTCTTTCCCGATTGTGTTTAACTGCGTCACCCCCGTTCCTGCGTCATCTTCACTCCGCACCTCATCTCACCACCAACTTCACTCGCGCACATAATACCCCTGTTTCTTGTCCGCAATATTCTCGGAAGTCGACCACCCAAACCTCACAAACCATCAAGTATCCTACAGCCAATACAGACGTCAAATTTCATCATGGCAGAAACGAACGAATCCATTGGCATGGACCCTCCAACGTACGAGGTCGCGTCACAGCCAGGCCAAGAACTTTGTCAACCAACCACCCTAATCCTCGCCGCTCAGTCTATCCACGTAATGACCCCAGACTCACCACCACTCTACCGCCTCAGCCTTGGAATTGCAGACCTTACGGATATTACCACAGAAGTGGAATTGTCGCGGGTCGAGTCCAGGAAGGACGGCACAGAGCGCGAACGTCACATATACGACCTGCTGCACATGCGCTTGGGGCCGGGTGGCTACAAAAGGCTGCCGTCTGACTCCCCAAAGTACCACATCAAACGCCAAACCCGATCTATCCCGGGGCTGCAAGATCTCGGCATGAAGAAAAGCCACTCGCTCATCCCAGGAAAGAAGCGGTTCGCCGCGGTGCCAGTCGATGTCTACGGGAAGACCAGCAAAGTCGGCATCACCAATTTTGTCAAAGGCGCGGAAGCAGTGTTCACCACGGACGGGCATGAATGGGCAGACTCTCAGGGGAACTCTGTGGCAATCATGCACGACAATGAAGAGAAGCAGCACAGCTTAGTTGTGACAGCAACCTTAACGCGCGCCCAGTTCCACATGCTTGTGGCTTTGTGGTGCTGCCATGTCTGGGAGTATGGATTGGCTCATGCTGAGAAGGTGCATGAGGGGATTGATGGAGGTACGTTCTGGAATTGAGTGCATATCAATCGCAGGCTAATCGAGCCGGGATAAAGAATGTCGCTGACTTGTGGTCTGATGTCTAGTAAGACGAAAGATGGCATTGGCCAAAGACTTCGGCTTTCGTGGAGGATCATCAAGTAAGTGGCCTTCTCTCTGATTGGATTCACCCAAATCATTCCCAAGACATCTAAGCTAATAATTCAAACTTCAGTCTTATCGGCGGGAGCAGGGTCTGTTTGAGTTTGGGTCTCCTTGGAGACTTGGCTTTTTGTGCGGAACGAATCACGGGCATGGCATTCGAGCAACAAGCTGCTCAAGCAGCATTTCAACCTCCTGAGCTTCTACTGCATTAATAATTAGACATACCTTGATACCCTATTTCTTAAGTTGTTCAATTTCATCTCCGTCTTCGCGAAACATGCCTCTGTCTTGTGCTACCGCCACTCCCTCTCAAGCCATCGACCACTACCCCTATAGAAATACCTCACCGACTATTCCTCATGGTCTAATCAAGGCTGATGCGCGATCTGATTTGTTACAATTGTCCCAAAGCCTTGCGCCACAAGACGGTAATTAGGCACTCGTTCCCATCGATCACTGATCATGCCCAATAAGTGACGATCGTTGTCTCCTTAAGCCTTAAATATGTCTTTAATCTCCATGAAACTGGCACGGCATAGCATCCCATAGTTATTTAGCTGTGATGCGGTGCTAGATAATAGCATTCTTTGGCAGAGTTGCCTGCCGTGGTTGAAGTTCCAACGTTCATCATGTTAATGGTGCAGCGTGGCATGGCTGCAGGGAGGCTGCAGGCTCAATCACTACTTCGGAAATATGATAGCTTACAGCCTCGGTCTTACATGGTGTGAAAGATGCAAATTTACTATTAGTGGCGCAGTAAGTAATCTTGTGCATCAAATTCGGAAGGATCTTGTGCCAAGGGTGTCAATACCTCAGCCTGCTTGATGGCTCAGCCTGATCTTCATGATAGTCCTTGTGAACAGCAGAATCTCCAACAAGCCAGCGTTGTCATTCGAAAAGGCGCGAAAGCTTCCCGTTTCCTTCCCTCGAGGTAACAAGTTTGCTTGTCAAAGTTTGAGTTCCGCACAGGGAGCAAGTAACAGAGAATACTGGCTGTGGAGAGTCTTTTTGCATTCGTGATTATTTCACGGCGGCTCCATCAGCCGCGACGGCGGGCGGCGGTAATATGCATCAAGTGATACATTTGAGGTTGTACAAAAGTGAGATGGTTACCGAAAGGGGAGGACATACCGCCTTATCTTCTGCAAGTTCACTTGCCCTGCCGATAGTAAAGCATTATTGGTAGCCTGATTGAAATACCTACGCGCAGCTGCCTTTTCTGTCAATTTATGCTCGGGGCACATATCACTATTTTCGTCCTGCCTCATTGTTGCCCAGATGCTTTCTTGACTCGACTGACGGCATTCGGGTTCTCGTTTACTTTTACACTCGTTCAAACAGTGTCAATCTCATCCAACTGATTGACAATGCCTCCGGACACCTATTTCTCGAACGCAGGCGTGCCTCTTACCCCGTTGTCGCCCGACTGGGATGACGTGCGGAAGACTGAGCAACGCGTCCTCATTGCTTCGCATCCATCCCCGCCGTCGACACCAGCCGCGAAAGATCCCAGTGCCGCAGAGCCCAACCCCCGAGTCCTTCTTGCTCGAAGACTTTGGGACAAAACATGGCTGATTCACTTTGCCGCGGTCGCCTTTACAAGAGCCGTGGTACAATTCACTTTCCGGGAGTTCTACTGGTTCGATGAGGACAGCCGGGACAGCGCGTGGCTCTCGCACATCGCTAGGCAGGACGTCACCATCAACGTCCTGCAATTCGTCGCCAAAGTCCATGAGATCCTTATTGTCGCCTCTGTGTCTGCGATGGTGATGCACGCCTGTCGTCGTATGCTGGTGGGAGATGGAATACCGTTTGGCTTCCTCACTGGAGCCTACCAGGTCAGCTCGGCCGAATGGCTCTTTTCCAAGAACTACATATGGGCTGCGAAGAAGCGACACCGAGACACAAGCTCAAGACACTACATCTCAACCCGAAAGCACGTTGCTATGGGCCTCACAGCGCTATGCATCTGCGTCTACTGCAACACCGTCGGTCCCTCCTCTGCGATTGTTGTAATACCGGAGTTGAATTGGTGGGAAGTCAAAGATTCCCTCCACGACAGCATTGGGGCTTCATATGTGAAAACCCCGCCTGAAGAATTCTTTGCCCCGGCTCGGTCACATGTGGTCTATCCATTCAGGTGCACCTACGGGGTTTCAGACGTCAAAACTTGGTGTCCTCAGTCTGGTTACAACGAGCTACAGATGTGGGCCGAAACCATCGCCGGTGGAGGCCCGTCCTCGCCCATGGATATCACCCAGGCAGACAGCGGAGTGCGACGTCAAGTCTCTTCGTCAACCATGGGGCGAGATAAAAAAGACAAGACTGCGAAGGACAATGTTTACCTTCTGGCTGTCGCCACCACCCCTCACTCTTCATTGACGGAGCTATCCGGTGCCTTCTGGACCTACGTTAACGCACATGAGATCTCTGGCGTTAACAAAATCGGACGCCCACAGCTTTACCCCGAAGAAGACGTTTTTTCGCCGTTAGTTCAGGTTCAATGCAAAATCTTTGCATACACGGACATCCAAAAAGCTATTCGTGGCGATGACACCCTCAGGCCTTATTTTGACACCAGCGAGATGCGTAACTTCACAGCTCTGGCTAAACGGGAGCCTGGCTGGTATCAAGACAATACTTGGCCCGTTCCTGAGGAGTTCTGGAACTATGACCGGGATCAGGAGAGCCTAACCAGAACCAACTTCACATGGGTCGATGCGGCCGCCATATTCCCTGATAAGAGCCCTTCTCTCGCTTCAGTACTTGAAGTACCGATGGACATTTGCAGGAATGATAACTGCGCTCAGGACAGTCTTATTATCCCATGCATGATAGACGTCCGCTGGGCCGGGGTAGACGTATCTCTCGATCCCAACAAGGACCGCCTTCTCCAACACAACACAACATATCAGATCTCTCCAAAGCATTGCAGGAGAAATGGGACGATCCCGAAGTACACAAATGGAAGGGCTTGCATTCGCTCACACGCAGGAATGTGCCAATCTCAGCGGCCTGGGCTAACCTGTTGAATGAGCCCATGAATGATACGCGTTCTGGAAGCGGAGAAGTGATTGAAGCCACAACAGCCATGGCTTCGCTCTTTGAGAAGTTTGTCTACTCATCAGGATCTTTCAACAGAAGCTTTAAAGCGCCACTCTTCAAAGAAGACACGCCATTCCCAGAGATGGTCGACTCCGTTGGACGAACGGTAGCCAGAGTCGTTTCCCACACTTTGGTCGATGGGATGAGTCGTGTGACGTACTGGAAAGACTTGGGTTTAGTACGAGAGAACTACAATAATGTCACATTCTCGGCGGTTGATCTCACCAATATCGCAGGGGGGTTGATTGCTGAACCCGAAAACACAAACATAACCATGCTAGCAAATTGGACTACATTCCACTGGAAGCTTAGGAGATATGGCTATGGTTTCGGTTTCGCTAGCCGGACTATCCAGTTCGGTTTGGTGATCCTTCTTGCCCATGTTGCCATGGTCCTTGTTTACACCCTGTACATCCTCTTATTTCGGTTTTCAAAGAGGGGCTGGTCGAGCGGCGCTTGGGGGGGTTTGGACGAAATATTGTTATTGGCTATGGCATCTCGGTCGACAAAAGCCACCCAGTACGCTGGTACTGGAATATCAAGCAACCGGATGTTCGAAGCACGCGCAAGAGTGAGAGAAAGGGGCGATGATAAAGTCGAGCTGATTGTGGGTGATGAGTCGGAAGACGGACCTAGACTGCAGAGGGGGAAGGAATATCTTTGAGCGGTATTTTGGTTGACTAGCAACAGCTGTTACCTTTGGTTGTTGTATACTCGTAAAGTGAGTCTTGGGCGAGCTCAAATATCTTCAATGGGCTTCTTCCGTCGTAACATTGCGGCATCGTTTAACAGCACTGGCTTCCAGCAGTTGCAGCCCTGCCTTAACACAGGGGACTTGGAATCAATGCCTTAAGCGCTTCATTTTCTGTTCCTTTATCAGCTGGTCGAATAAGTTAATGAATACAAGTCCATCCTTCACTAGTCATCGCTGCCACGCAGCTAAGTCCAACCCCACTTCGCGAGACTACTTTAACGCCAGACTATGTTTACTTGCGAAAGAGGTGTTGCCTTTTTCTGTAGTTGATTTTCCCCATCTATCTTACCTCAGACATCAATGGATCTCTGAATGTACTAAACCAATATACGTTTGAACCATTGTGCTAAGCATGAGTCACCAGAGTTAAGTTGCTGCGACTCTCGCAGAACGGCCATTTTAGGAAAGTGGGCTTCGTCTGCAATAGCGTCAATTTGCGACGGGCTCACGAATCAGGTAGTCAACTACAAGACTTGTGAAAATCTGGCTAGACTTACATAACGCCTGCTCGTGCACAACCCGAACCTTAAGTCCGTACCTCAACACGGTATTAAATGTTTTCCCCCAAGCCGCGCATCCCGAAAACGCGAGTTAGTCGGGAGACGCTTACGCCCGGCCCCAACTTAAACTTTGAACCCCGGACTTTCGCCAGGGGCATCCCTGGGCCGTCCGTTCAAAACCCGGCTGGCCCAACTTTCAACTGAGTTGTCACCGAGAATTGCTCTTCGCACTCGAGTATAAAATATTCGGCATTCTTGCCGGCATTTGGAGAAGCCACGCAACGAACCACGTTTTGAACAACATCTCCACCTTGACTTGGCAGTCTCCAGTCGCGGAGCCACAGGGCTATGTCATTCACCCCACCTCAGTTCCGGAGATAAATGAGTGTCGCGGCTTCGGATGTGAACTGATTCCGCAAGTTTGAGACTGGCTTCAACTACATAAGCGCACTTGCAGTTGAACTTCAAAGTACAACTTCAACTCCAAGTTTGAGGACACAATCAACCTTTTAGCCAGCAACAGTCGCCCAACATGAGCATTAAGCTGGACCCCGATGACACATCCAGGTTCGACAACCTGGAGGTCCTCACAACGACATACAAGACCGTCTCAGGCCATGAAATCACAACCAACGTCCTCATCCCCAAGCAGCTCCTCTCAAAGCCTTCTACAACTCCAGCTCCGATCATCCTCCGCTACCATGGCGGTGGCTTTATCGCTGCCTCCAGCATGTTCCCAGCCTTCTTCCAACCATGGCACTTCCAACTTGCTGAGCGCCATTCCGCGGTAATCGTCAGTCCCAACTACCGCCTCTGTCCGGAAGCCACTATGGAGGAGCTCATGTCTGATATCGAGGACCACTTCACCTGGGTACAAACCAAGCTCGCATCCTTCGTGCAAGAACAGACCGGAGGCAAGGTGGCCGTCGATACTAGCCGTATCCTCACGGCTGGCGACAGCGCCGGCGGATACATCAGTCTGATGGCCGGCCTGCTCCACCCGGACAAGATCCGCGCCTGCACGGCCGCCTACCCCGGCATCGACCTCAAGGACCCGCACTTCTTGGAGGGGTCGAAGGGACCTACCCTTGGCGTTGGACCGTTGCCGTACAGCGTTGTGGAGGATCATATGAAGAAGATTCGCGAGGGAAAGATTCCGGCGATCATCTCCGACGACTCAAGATTTGAGAGGGGCGGGCTGATGTTCGGACTGACGCACCACGGTTTGACGAAGCATTTGTTGAAAACAGAGCAGAGGCATCTCTTCCCTTTTGACAAGATTGATGATGGAGCGAGGTTCCCTCGCGGTGGAGTCTTCGTATGGCACGGTCAGGACGACACCGTCGTGCCGGCGACAGGAAGCATCAGGTTGAAAGAGAAGCTTGAGAAGTTGGACCCTGAGTTGGAGTTTCACTTGACTTTGAGGCCTGGTGAACATGGTTTCGATCACGAGTCGAAGATCGAGGAGCCCTGGATGGCGGAAGGCCTGAGCAGAGTTGTCAAGTCCTGGTTGTGGTAAGATTAGATTATCATAGCAAGGGCTTGAAAGTTCTTCCGAATACATCCTCAGTCAAAAACTGCACAGCTTCGCCAACAAGATGACTGACAAGTAATTACAACTCTTCAAGAGTCTATTCGAATTGTATTTCCTTTTTGATATCTTGAGCTTTGACTCCTTTGAACGCTATGAATCCACAAAAACACACCCAAATTAAGTATTAATCGTCTATCGGCAAAACAACACGCACGCCCTCGGCAATTTGCTCTGCAAGCCAAGTTAGCGAGTGAAATTCAAGTCTGTCTTTCAGGTTCAAACTTACTGTCGAGATACTTCATGACCTGGCTGTAATCTTTGCACACATGCTGTCCGTTCCAGCTGCCATCTTGTGGGCCGTTGTCATCCGAATCGGTGATCTCATGCGGCTCAAGCGCGACGTCGCCAGAGCACATGACCGCCTGCCTCAGGTAATCGACGCAGTGGAAATAGTGCGAGACATAGTCCGTAGGAACCTTGTCCATGTTGTTTGTCGTCAGGCCCGAGAAGATATTGCCCATCATGAACTACATGTTGTTAGCTGATGCGTGGGTGTAGGAATCATTGGGCAAAACTCACGATGCAGTGCAGCTGATGGGTCATTGATGTGGTGAAGAATGGGTCATTGCCAACCCACTTCCATCCCGAGCCAACTATCATGAAATCAGTATTGAACATCGATGAAGGATAGCGAGCATCTTACCAGGCAACAGCGACCTCCATTGGCTCAATGTAGCATCGCTCATGAATTCCGTCGCGTTAGGCGGGACATACGCGTAGTCTGCTGCAAATGATACAACCTTCGTGGGAACTGTCTGAAGTCAGCATTCCTGTCGTCCAGAACTTGCTTCAGATGACCTACACATTGGTCCAGCACCAGTGTAATCCCCGCCAACCTGCCTGACAGTGACAGGGAACTTGGCATCCTCAAACTGATAGTACATCAACAGACTCAATCCCAAGCTCAACCCGATATTTGTGAGGAGGAGCAGGGTGTCGATGAGCCAGCGGTATCGCCTCAAGAGGGCCTTCGTCTGCTTCCACCATGTCTTCTTCGGTGACGGGCTGGCGTCAAGATCGATCGAGTGCCAGTGCTTCTCCTCATGCATCAAACCCTCCTCGACTTCCGTGCTGGAGCGGTTGTCGTGGTCGTCAACATCGGGCAGGTTCTCGTAGTGCTTCGTTCTGGGAGCCATCGTGTCGCTGTGTCAAATCTCGAGGGTACTTCAAAGTTCAATAGAAAAATAGAATGTTGCTGTCCAATCACCAAATCCAGAAATGCAAAGTCTTCACCACCACACAGGAAAGAAAGAAAGCTGACAAGACAAACTAAAACGCGGGGGACAAGACCAGTTTTCTTCTCTCCTCTGAAAGCTTGCCGACCCCCTTCTGGAGTCCACCAGCGGCCCCCCTCGGCTGCACCATCCGTTTGAGAAGACCTCCAACACCCCGAGAATCTCGCGATGCAACGCTTGTACCTGGGCGCCTACCCGATGCGGAAGCAATACATCGGCCAATATTGCCCCCTGTCATCTCGTCAGTCATCTCGTCAGCAGCCAAGCAGAGGTGCTGATACGTCTGTAGTTGTGTCTTGACGTGTTTCATGTTCGAACCGTTTGATCCGTGCAGGGGCAGATGTGAAACGAGGCACGGCACGCAGGGACCTGAATGACTGAGGCTCTTTTGACTTGCGCTAATTGCTACAGCTGCTTTACTCGTGCTCTACAGCGACAAGAAAACTCAATTGTACTAGCATAAGAAAGTATGTGCATATGCAGGATCAATTGATATCAGGATTCATCTTCACTGCCGTATTGCGTAATTCCTCATGACGAAGTCTAGGGAAACACCAAACGAGTCCCCCAATCCCTGAGACCTCTCGTGCGAGTTGCGGAGCCGTTGCGCTCGGAGGCTGGTTTGAGCTAGGGGCCTCTGGAACGCTGGGGGGCGATGGGGGCTTGAATGCTCGCGTCTCAGGGAGCTGCCGCTCAACCGTCCGGCCCACCGTCGTGTTCATCTCCGGTCTTCTTCCGCGGAGGATCGTCCGAATGCATTTGAATCTA
The DNA here is from genome assembly GCA_026319125.1 of Colletotrichum noveboracense. Classification (NCBI taxonomy): domain Eukaryota; kingdom Fungi; phylum Ascomycota; class Sordariomycetes; order Glomerellales; family Glomerellaceae; genus Colletotrichum; species Colletotrichum noveboracense. The sequence continues at coordinate 26,475 of JANUHK010000082.1, read as the reverse complement.
GGCTGGAGTTTCCGCTTGGGATGATTTTCTGCATGTGTTGCATTGCCGTTGATGACGGTGCTTGGCATCTTGATTGATCTCCAACGCCGCCGCAACCCCTGTAAGCGAGTCCTGTCAGATTTAGCACCAACATTGCATCTCGAAAACACACCGTAGTTTGTAGGCAAGGAAACCGACTCGCGATTATCTTGTGACTTTAAATTAGAATGGAAAGTCAATTGCATGCGCGGCCCGTCGTCGGAAGCATTACGTTCCTCCCGTCTGCACGGCCGTGCCCTTTGGAAAGTCGCAGGGCCAACCCCGCGATACAGCATAGCGTCAAGAACTCAGTGGAAACACATCCGTTGCCGATGTCTTCAATCGTGAAAGCCTACGCGACCTGCGCGAGTCAATGAATTCGAGAATAGGTTATACCAATAGCCTCATATCATTGATGTAAGGATACATAATAAGTAAAGAGTTCTGCGATCCTGTTGATCATCTTCATTAGGCACAGCCGGCCGGTGTTCATCTACGATCTTCAACCGAAGCTAGAACACTTGCCCGCGACCGCGGAAGACATATCGATCATCTATTTGTGTCTGCCCTTAGCAACATGGTCGGCGTCACTTAGGTGCGTGTGTATTTCAGTTTGACCTTTGCTTCCATGTCTAGATAAGGGATTTCGAGAGATGGGATTTGGGATCTTTCCAACGAGAAGATGCTTCTTTCATTTGAAGACAGAAATTAGAAGTATGTTACTTCGATACTACAGGTATTAGGAGATCTGGGTCTTGAAAATTAGACTAGAACGATCTGCTGAAGATTATGACGATACCGCTCCGCGATACGACGCAGCTCATTGTCCTTCCAGCCGCATACAATGCAAGCGCCGATGATCTTGTAAGCCGAGTCGCTAACATGACGGATGACGAAAGGAGAGTAACCTCCGACTAGGATCGCAATCTTGTCTCCGGGTTTGGTCACGTCTGGAACCAAACACTCGAGCCCATCGTTCGTGTGGCACATTAGCCTCCTTGACCTATATCCGAATTTTGACCAGCCGCCCTTTGGTACGATTTTCTGTGCGGTCTCTTGTACTAGGGCGTCCGTCCATTCTCGACACTGAGTCGTCGTTGCGATAATCACACTGTCAACAAGCAGCTCTCGGTGTCCAATCTTCACTGGTTCTGTGTTCTGCAAACTAACCCGGTCTTTCCACTGACTGGCCCAAGCGCCAATGGGTATGAACCATGGACTTGCGTTGTCCCAAAGAGGTACCCAGCTTGGCATGACAGATGCCAGCGACTCCTCAGTGTGGCAGACTGCACCAAGAGGACGTAAATCTTTATGTTGCCAGAACAATTTCCGGGCTACTTCCAAGAATACCTCCTCGGTGGTCTTTGAGTAATCTGGGGTGATTATGGGAGCATAGGCCGCGTTTCCGCCGCAAGTGACCATGTAGTCTTCGCTCTTGACGTCACTGTACGCATCTGGCTTTCGTGCACTTGGGTGTCCGAGGAATGCGTAAATGCGATCTCGCGGGTCTGTTGCTTCGCAGTAGAACGTTTTTGAAAGCAGGTTCAGAAAATTGGTCGACTTGATAAACTTGTGAAATTCATCCCCTTTTTTCCATCCTGGCTGTGTTGCCTGCCCGTACTCGAGCCAAATATTTCGCGTACTCTTAACAGCAGTAGCATCTCTGATGTAGATCTGCTTGGCCTTTTTGCCGCCTTCCTGAGAGTCTGCACAGATGTCAAAGCCAAACAAGTCGTGGATGTCGTATGGTTCAGCTCCACCCCAGTAGAACGCGGCGCTCCGAGACAGCCCAATCTCTTGTTGAACCCAGGCACGTCGGAACCAAGGGTTATCGTATAACCTTCCCACGCCTGCCCAAACCACCGGGTCGAATCTGTCTACATCCTCATTCGTCAACTTGAGTGTCTTCCCCCACGTGGCTTGTGAGATTGGTTTTAAAGCCTCAAACGCCGCAGTTGCCTGTTTGTCTGGGTCAGGCCCGAGCCAGATGGCCAACTTATGTGAGTTCCAGTATACAAGAGCCATGATAGACACTTGGCTGCTTCGTTCATCCGTATCTTGCTGGTTGATACACAGGGCATCTGCCCAGATGGTGCGTGGTTTCGTATTATCGCGCAGTCTTGCGAGTGCTCCGTGAAGACTCTCTCGAACTTTGATGGATCCGACCTGCTCATCGTTGTCGTTTTCAGAAACTATGTTGACTTCATGGGTCTGAGCCATATCGCCCCAGCAATATGAGAGACATTCGTACTGCGGCTTGTCTTCAAGACGCACATGCCGTAAACGAACATTGATGGGTTCATCCTTCGCGGAACATGGGAGGATGTCTAGGAGACGGAACGCGTGGTCTCTGCGCGTCGGCTTGGTAAGCGGTTCGTAAACGTAAGGTGCCATTATCGACGCTATGAAGTCTTGATAAAACCGGGGTTAAGGAAGAGCTTGAAATGTTTCGTTGTGAAGAGAGGAAGCCTTTAAAGATGGATGTGCCTCTATGCAAGGGTGTGAAGATGCTGAAATCGATTTAAGAGCACCTGTCGCTTCCAGAGCATACACGAAAAAGGCTGAACCCCTGTAGGGAGGCAACTAGCATTGCCAACAGTGCCCTGTTCAGTGGGTGGGGGCCATGCAGTCAGCTGCCAAGCATGTACCGCGCGATGTAGATGAAATTAGGATACTTGTCAGGCAAAGCCACACTGGGATGGCCTTTTGTAAAAGCTGAGAAGGGTGCAAATCACCAACATTTGCAATGGAAGCTGTAAAGATAAATGATAGAGTATTGCTATCCGGGCGGTTGTTTCTAGCTAACCGGGCGGATAACTACCTATATTAGGTCTGATAGTTTATTCTATCTTAATTAAGTTTTACTACTATCGTCGCTATTCCTATCTCTCTCTCTATCTCTGTTCTAGTTATTGTTGTTGTCGTCGTCGTCGTCGTCGTCGTTATTATCGTCATCGTTATCGTTATCGTCGTCATTATTATCGTCGTGGTTGTTATTATCGTAGACTGTCCCTTTCGTTAAGGTATATATATATCTGCTACCCGCCCGGTTAGCCGCAGGTATCCGCCCGGATAGCAAAACTCAAATGATAAGGTCGGGCAGTGATTGGTGCTTTCTGATCGGATGGAGTTTTGTACGAAGAAAGAGGATTTCTTGGTTACCTCACTTTAAAGGGTTTTCAGCACTTCTAAAACCATAAGTAGCAGAACACCATATCTTCCGCAGCGTTCCGCTAAATAGAATAAACATCCTAACAATCTCCTACATCGTATTAACATCGGCTTTCGGCCACGGCCACCAGCCATCCAGTGCCAAGTCGCCATAAATATTGTTCCAAGTGTTTGAAGGGTTCTTATGGACCCATGAATAGACTTGCTGAGTCTTTCCATTGGCCTTAGGTGTCTCCCAAGCGGATGTTTGCGTGGCGTCCACAAACGCACACGCCCAACTCATGTTCTCCGGCGTGATATCCGTGACATCGAAATCTTTCAAGACGCTGATCTCCCGAGCGAAAACAGTCAACTTCGCTGTCCAGTAAGGCTTGTCTCCCAGGTCGGATAAGAAGAAGTTTCGCCTGCATTTCCATCCCCTATTGAACAAAGACGGCTTCTCCCCACTAAGATGGGTCTGAGTATATGTGGCCTCAAAATCGAAGTTGCTCATGTCCCAGTGGAAGCCTTCTCGCATGAGCCGCCGCAGATCGCGCGATTTCACGCGTAACCTGACTTCCCAGTGAGGTTTGCCGGTTACTGCATGGGCTTTGCCGAAGTACGGCGATTCCCATGCGAAAGAAGCGGTTGGCTCAAGGCCCTGCTACTGTTCCGAGTCGTAATGCTGCACGCGGTGTGCATGGGAAATCGACTGATATGGGGGAGGCTCTGCCCGGCAAGGGGTGGTTGTCGGCTCTAGTTGTATAGGGTAGGTGTTGTCCATGTCGCTTAGTTTCTCTCGAAATTTCTAAATCTCGAAATAAAAGATATATGTCTTGGATTACTCCTGCAGAATGCTCGGGGCTGTGAGTGAGGGCCAAGGATGCGGGATATGCTTTGAAGTGAGGATTGTCGCGTGCGCTTTTATTTGAAGGTGTAGCTTATTCGTCGGAGATAGATTGTAGGTACATAGCTTGAGGTATTGTCGTCTATGGTGACAAAAGAATGTTTGAACTTCGCCGCCACTGGGCATCAACATGGAAAACCCAAAGAGGTTGAACTTCCACATAGGTTGCACGACGCATTGTGTGTGAACCTGTTCGGTAGCGCTCGAGCCACGACCATGGTCAATGTCACTTCGCACATTCCATATAGGTTGAAAAGCGCCCGACATCAGGGAGTTAGCAGAAGTCACGGCATTGGACCAAGCGGCTTCAGCACTTGCCCATGGCCGAAGTTGGCCTGGAAAGCATACCTAGACTTCGTTACGTGACATAATGCAGTTTACCCGGCCAAATATCTTGCTGGATATCTTTCAGGCCGAGGACATCCAATTTCAAAGCTAACTAGGGCATGTCAAAAACAAGCTTGCTTGGCAACTTTGGCAAATTGTCAGTCCGAGGATGAAGATCACAGAATCCTAGGGCCGGCACGGCATAGTTAGCCTCCGGTCCGTCGGTCCGTCATCAAAAGAATAGAAGACAGACATGTTGAATTCCGACAATTCATATTGCTGCAGAAAGGTTTCAGACCATTCTCCAGGGCTTCCAAAACGGTGGCCTCGATCTAGGCCAATTTTGGCCACTCCTGGTTCCCACGACCTTGATGAGGATGCACGAAAGATGATGGTTGCGGACCGGCGAAGACATGTGATTGCAGTGACGTGCTTCGTATCACCCCCTTCAGATCTTGACCTCCTTCTATTCCGAGTTCCGCTTGCTTCTGGTGATTATGCGTGGCTTGTTTCCATCGCTGACCTCAGCGAATGGTAGACCGCAGCCGGTCCAGAAACGACGCCTGACTATCTTAACCCAACTCAACTATCAATACATCTCGTCTGTATGATAAAAAATCACAACCTCCAGCATGATGCCTCAATCTTCCGGGAAATCTGTTCACTTGTAGAGAAGAGTTGAGGCTTTGCAATTTAAATTTGCTATCCGGCAAAATTCTTTCACGTGTGTATCTTCAGTAGATTTAGTTGTCATTTTTGTGAGTTAAAGCTTTTCCTATTCTATTCTTCTTCGTATTATTCATCTTCTTGTTGATTTTCCCGTCATCGTTATAGTTTCCATCATCGTCATAGTCCCCGTCGCCCCTGTCGTCTCTCTCGTCCCTTCGTTGTCTTAGTTATCCTCAGTCCCTATAATCGTCTCCGTCGTCTAGGACTACTATCCGCCCGGATAGCAAAACCTAAATAACCTTATCGTTCTTGGCATGACAAATACGAGCTTCCCTCCATGATAGCTTCCATCATTCTGTGGCGGATGAAACTTTAGGCTGAAATAGGACGTGCTGAAATTACACATTGGAGATTGCAACAGCATAAGCTGGCATCAATCTAGAGTTCAACGTTACCATTCAAAGACACAACACACGTCTTGGACTCTATCTAAACCAAGTTATGAACCCACATCGAGCACCACACACGCGATCAGACGCTGGAAGTGGATGATCTGCTTTCCCACTCCACGCCGTCCTAGCCCAACCTCGTGTCATAGCCTATATAGATGATCCCCTCGATCACCTTGTTGCATACACCTTATCATTTCTGTGAGAGTTTGAGTTTGCGGTTTGATTCACGAGGGGATTGGACTGGATGGCTAACGAGCATTGCACACCTATTCGAGGGAGTTGTACAGCAAGGCGACGACTTAGTCACATAGTCACATACGACGGCGCGATGTAGGGCAACTGCGACTATTCACTGCGCCAAATTTGGAAGGAAAGTGTCATGTGTGATGAAAGTCTAGATGCCCGGTATGGCCATTCTTAATCTGATGGGTTCTTGCAGACCACGATCTATGAATTGTTTTACTCGTTGTTGATGAAGCGCTCAGCTTGCAGGGAACCAGGTCACAGCAGTAAGTACCTAGAGAAACATGAGGTTCACTACTTAGGTGAGATAATTGTCGAGGTTGCAAAAAAGCCACAGCGTTTGGGCAATCAAGCTGAAAGCAGTTGCGAGCGAGCCTCTTTATTGGCAGAAAACAATGTCAATGTAAGCATTTACGGTTATCTTGTGGCCGTTGAGTCCACAAAGATAGTGGCAGAGCCTCTTTTGAAGCTTGTTTGCCTCCCTTGTCTGCCGTAGCTTAAAAATGGGTAGCGCATTTTCCGCTTCCGCATTCCCGAGTTGGTGGCCGTGGGGTGGTGTGTGGGCTCGGATCTATTTAGGCTCCCTGTGTTTTTTTCCGGAGCCGGTGCCCTGGTGCGCTGAGCTGTGCTGCTATTTCTGGGCGCTGAGCTGGCGTCCTCCGGCAGCCTTCACTGCGATTTTTGGGGACACCGAAGTCTGACTCGCCGATACGAGCTGTGGGAAGACGGCGGCGAATGCCACGGACATACGCGGAGAGGGGATGGAGCGCATGCTGGCAGAACGTTTCTGTTGCGTGACTGTCGTGAGTGAGATCAGGCTGGGGTGCATGCGTTCTGAACTTCTGATGGCTGGGCCTGTGATGATGGCAGCAGTTGCCAGCCGGGTAGCCGATGTGTGGCGCCGCAGCTGAGAAATGGTGGCGCTAGATGGGAGATGTGGCTTGTAGCTATTTGTTTTTCGCGCAGGAATTTGGGGGTGCAATTGTCCCAAATTGCTGCGTCGCATTGAAGCCACATCGTCTGAAAAAAAATAAGGCCAATGATTCGTGAAGGTGGTAATCGGACCAAAAGTCGAGACCTCGAGACGGGACGGCGGCCTCGAAGGGGAAGAGGAGAGGGAATATCCTGTTTGGAGCAATTTGGTGATGTCATGCGTCGACATGGATCAGCGTCCCAACTCGCAAGGGGACGGGTTCCTAGCGGAGGAGAGGGTTGCTTCAGTGTGCTTCATGTTTGGTGGTTTTGGTTAGGGGTGTTCGCCAGACGTTGGCGGTTGCAGAGGCCCTGAGGAAGGGGAGATCCCGGGCTTCTGGTTTCTTATTCGCGGGTGCGGTTGCGGAACGGACTTTGATGTTTATGGGAATTTGATGATGATATGGATTGAGGGATTTCCATTGTGCATGTTGGGATGGCGGTTGATCATTGACCGTTGCGGTGCGGATAGGTCGACGGGTGGAATGCCGATGGTGGTGTTTGTTTGTGACGTCCATCGCATTGTTTGGTGCTCCAGTGCTGGTCAGCGTTCGCACGGGCAGACGTCCCAAGCCCTGCCCGGCCAACGCCAGCACCAACGAGCCGAGCAGCCGGGCCACGATTCCCGCGTCTGTTCGCCATGACTGGGCAGCGACAGCCTGACCGTGACGCTTGGAGGGGCAGATGGGCGCCGCAGAGTCGAGGTCCGCGGGGGGCGAGCGATGGGCGGCGGCGGTGGTGGGATGTGATGGCAGGCGTGGTTGGTGGTGGATTCGATGGTGTTGATCTTCAGGGGATGGGTTGAACGGACCGTTACCAGGTGCCTAGGCTGGTTCCTGGTTGGCTTAGGTAAGACAGCGGCAGCAAATAGAAAGAGGGCATCGTCGACCAGTTTCGAGAGAACTGGGGCGCAGTTACGGGTTAAAGAGCAAGGGAAGCGCCGACGGTCGCTTGGCCAACCATGGGCGCTCCAAACGATCCACATCACCCACAAGGCGCAGGGCCTCAACCCACCAAAGAAAGAATCCCGGCTCGCACTCACACTTGTCTGTTGCTCGCCTCCTCCTCAGTGCTGAGACTCGGGGGGCATATTGACCTGGGTGAGGTGCTAATAGGGGGAGGAGCTGCGACATGGCGGCTGCTCTTCGGGGAGTTTGCTTGTGCCGCATTGCTTGAGTGAGGTGGTGGAAACTGGGAACAGAACAGTGGACGGGCAGAGCTGAATGTCTGCACAGCCGCTGCGCAAAAGGCACATGACGCCAATAAACTCAGCAAGTATTCAGCTCATGGGGGCGCTGAACCTGAAGTTGGCATCATCGCCTTCGTTATCGCACTTTTTGTCGCTGCTTGGGAACGGGGACCGCAGTGACGTCTTTTGCGATACGATGCCTGCCCTGGCCTGGCCTGCCCGGTCTGGTCTGTCATTTCTGCTGTTGGTTGTCGCTGCCTTGCTTTTTCTCTCCGGTCCCTTTCTTGCTCTGTGTGTGCTCCGTGCCTCCTCAATCGGACCCACTGCTTTGCCTCTAGTGTCGTCTACCGGGCGGGGCCCTGCTCTTTTTAAGGTAAGCTGCGAGTTTCCGGTCCACAGAGGCGGCGGCACTCGGCAGCCACTTGGACCATCACAGGGCAAAAAGCAGCGGCAGGGCAGGGAAGCACCAGGCAGGGCAGCCGGGGAGGGACGAGGAGACAGGGCCAGGTACCTGCTCCCCCAGATTCTGCAGTGGAGGTACCTGCCCCGGGGATCCAATGGATGTTGTCATCGTTGTCTGGTCGTCACTGCGGTATCCGTTTTGGTGCATTTTCGCAGAGGTTGGAGGGGAAAGCGAGAAGGTTGGCGGCGTCCTGCCTTCCTACTTTTCTGTGTTTTCTGTGGAAGGAGGCACCTCAGCAGCAAAACCCTCGCTCGTGATTGTCCGTGTTCCCCCAAAATCCGAATGGCAGGAGACTCTGGCGGGAGGCAGGCAGGAGGTCGAACCTAAGTGAGGTAACGTGGGCAGGTACCTCCAGGGCTACCTTCCTGGTTCCTTGGCCGTCCCTTCCTCCGTCCCTTCTCCTTGCAGAATTTATCTATGCAGCACACCGGGAAGGGATCAGAATAATCAGGAAACAACGGCCTCCCTTCCTGCTCCTGCTCCTTCAATCTGTCACCGTCTCACAGTCACACAGACACGCGGTGTGCGCATCTGGCATCTGCAATCGACAATCCCAATCTGCATCCATCCATCTTTCCCTCCTCTGCCTCTGCCTCTGCCTCTGCCGTCTGCCATCTGCCATCTGCCGCCGCTCGACATCTCCAACACCCGCCTCACACTGCAGCTCCTCCTGTCTCTCCATGCCACTCTGTTAGCCTGCGACCATCCGACGCAGCACAGCAGTAGCAGTAGCAGATCTTTCCCCACGGCCAAGGATCCGTCTGGCAAACCAGGCCCCAAGACTCCAAGACCCAAGCCACTCTCGAACGTGCATCTCGCTGCGACCAAGCCCAAGGTACGTCCACCTCACCCATCCCACCACACCACACCAACACACCACCACCATACCCGATACCTCTTCCCAATTTCCCGTACCGATCCCCCCTCGTTCTTCCGCCAGAACCGTTTCTGTTTGCAATTTCCCTCTTCTCTTGTTTCCCGTTCTCCACCCGCCTGCTCCAGATCCGCCAGCAACAGGTGGACGGTCCCTCACCTCACCCGCCGCGCCCACGTTTCTCCAATCTCGCGCAGCCGAAACTGACCTCGTTGGGGTCTAGACGATAGCAGGAACAGGAACAGCAACAACCGCAGGAATACGAGCGAGCGCAACGCCAACCAGGGAGCCGCACAGAAGACGCAAAAATACGAACTGCTGACCCGGCGCCGCCTCGGACGAAACACCGAAATACGTAGTCCGGTCCATTAGTCTCACCCATACCGAGTACCTGCGCCTTAACTGAGTCCGTGGCTGCCACTCGTCTTCCACACCCACAGCGCAGCCCAGCAGCAGCGCAACGCAGCACGCAGCACTCGTTCCAACCTCGACAAGCTCCTCTACCACCTGCGCCTCCTCGAATCGATTGCCATACGTCTGGCTCATCGCAATAGGGGCTCCAAGACAAGACATCACTGCCCCAAATTGTCTCTTCTGGTGTGGCCTGCAATCCATCTGTCGCCCTTCGTCGACCGCCCGGCTTGCTCGTCGCTTACCCTCACCTACACGACCACGCAAACAACTACTGTCTGGTACGACCGCCCGCTGTCAAACTCCCCGAGCTTTGAGCTTTGCACTTGGCGGACGCGACTAGCTTGCCTCGTCCGCCTCCCTCTTGCCTCAAGTCACCGGGCGACCTGCGGTGCACGGAGGTTAGTGATCTTGTTTTTGCTCCTGCCGCTTCCTTTCCTCTGGCATCCCTCTCCATCTGGTCTTGTCTCGGTCGCATGCACGGCTGCGTGCACTGGAATGATCAGACGAATTGTCAACATACGCCGCCCGCAGCCAGAACCGCGCTCACAATTAAATCAGTCCTCAATCCAAGACCTCTGAAATTGCATCCGCATTCCGTCTCGTCGCACGCTGCCGTTTCTTCCCCTCCAACCCATCTTTTCAACGTCGAATCCGCTCCGCTTCCGTCCACCAACTCCATCCGGAGACGACGCTTGGCTTCCAACCCACGAGGGTTGCGGGACGTTCGCCATCTTTCCTTTACTCACTGAAACATGCCTCGATACGACTACGACGACGGCAGCGCCGAGCGCGAGCCTCTCGATAATTCCTACCGGCCTCATCCGCGCTCTCCTTACCCCCCGGAACAGTACCACGACCAGCAGCAACAGTACTATAACGGCCCGCCCCCGAACTACCAGTCGCAACAGGACTTGAGGGCACAACAGTACCCAGCCGGCCACCCAGACTCCAACTTTGGTCGAATGAGAGAGGGGCGCAGAAACGATCGCCAAGGTGTCCCCCAGGCCGCCGTAGGAGCTGTAGGAGGTGCAGCTGCTGGTGCCCACATGGCTTCACCACAGGTTCCAAACCACCGCGACTGGGCACCCGCCCAACAGAGTAATCTTAACCCAAATGTCACTCCCGGCGCCGACAACTTCGGCGAGAACGCTTCAGGGGGTATGTCGGGTATTGCTTACAGCGTCGCCGAGCGTAATGCGAGGGAAAGCGGCGCGGATGCTATACGAAATGTCGGGCAAGCACAGCCTCCACGAGGCCAGTACCCCAACGCTCCTCCGTCAGCTTATAACCAACCACGCGGCGACGCCTATGAAATGAGCAACGCTCCTCGCCCGTACGCCCACAGCGACCGCACATCTCACTCCAGCCTGACTGCCCTTGGCGCTTCCGCAGCATCACCCTCAAGATTATCGCCGTCATCAACACCCTACGGCTACGACTACTACAACGACCATCCTTACTACCAGAGGAACGCAGACCACCTCGGCGTTGTTGACCCCAACTCAATAGCAGACGACGGTGACGACGGCTTGGAATACGGCCGTAGTCGCAGCGGACGGAACTCAATGCTCAGCCTTTCGAACAACAGCGAACGCACAGGCAACAGCCGGGCGGGAGCGGCAGCAGCGGCAGGCGCCGGTGCAGGTGCTGCAACCGCTCTCATGGCTGGTGCCGGCAGGACAGGAAATGCCAACGGGTACTATGACCCGGTGAAGGGCTCTCCGATGGGCAGTAACAATAACCTTGGCGGCGAGAAGCCGCAATCGGAGTGGGTCAAGTCAAACAACAGTCACAGGAAGAGGTGGAAGTGGTGTATCATCATCGTGGTCATTCTTGTCATTGCTGGTGCCATCGCCGGTGGCACGGCTGGTTGGCTACTGTCCAGGAACAATCGGAACAGCGACAGCAGCAGTAACGGGCAGTCGGCATCCGACGACACCAACTCCAACGGCGACCTGAGCATCAGCAGCAAAGAGATCCAGGCTCTTATGAACAACAAGAACTTGCACAAGGTCTTCCCCGGCATGGACTACACCCCGATTAACACCCAGTACCCGGATTGCCTCCACAACCCCCCTTCGCAGAACAATGTCACACGCGACGTCGCAGTCCTCAGCCAGTTGACCAACACGATTCGCCTGTACGGAACCGATTGCAACCAGACCCAGATGCTCATCCACTCGATCAAGCAATTGAAGATGGAGGACACGATCAAGATTTGGATGGGTGTATGGCAGGATGGAAACGACACGACCAACGCCCGCCAACTGTCGCAAATGTGGGACATTCTCGACGAGTATGGCGACAAGCATTTCGAGGGCGTCATTGTCGCCAACGAGATCCTGTTCAGAAAGGAAATGACAGAATCGGCCTTGGGAACTCTGCTTAGCGAAGTGCGGACCAACCTGACCGCCAAGAGCTTGAGCCTGCCGGTTGCCACATCTGACCTGGGTGACGATTGGACATCGTCATTGGCATCCAAGAGCGACTACATTATGGCCAATATTCACCCCTTCTTCGCCGGAGTGAATGCCAAGGACGCCGCCATGTGGACATATGCCTTCTGGGAGAACCAGGCTAGCGGCTTCTTCAAGTCGGACACGAAGAAGAACGTCATCGCCGAGGTCGGCTGGCCTAGCAAGGGCGGCACGAACTGCGGCAACGGACAGGCTACGGGGTGTCCTGACGCGTCAGTCGCTGGCGTTGATGAGATGAACGAGTTGCTTGACAAGTGGGTGTGTCCTGCTTTGACTAACGGCACCAACTACTTCTGGTTCTCCGCCTTTGACGAGCCATGGAAGATCAAGTTCAACGAGAAGAACAAGGAGTGGGAAGACCAGTGGGGTCTCATGGATGTCGACCGCAACCTCAAGCCGGGTGTCATGATCCCCGACTGCGGCGGCAAGACCGTTTAGACGAAAAGCCAGTCACGAAGTTTTGATTTATGGGTTGGACGAGACAAGCGGGCCTGCCTCTCGTTCGCTGCTTGGCAATACGCAGCGATGTACATGACGGAGTAATCATGGAGTTAGGGTTAAAGCATGCCTGGCTTGAATGCCAGGGCAGCATGTATGATGTGTGATACCGTAAATAGTCACCTTCCGGTAATGGTTCGGATGGCTTCCAGTGTGTCGTTAGTATTTGACCGACCAAATAGATTAGTTTCATCATTGAGATTTTGTCTCATGTCCGTTGTAGATCCCAGTGTGCCTCCATAATCTCACTGCAGCTCATACACGTACAACACACTCTCCCCCTCCTCGGGCGCAAAGTACAACCTCACCCGGCCGTTGACAAGGGCTACGTCCATCGGGTTCTTGGTCATCAAAACCCCCTGCGCCTCCGTCCTCTCCATGAACGGCACCTCCCATAGAGGCACCATGGTCTCCGTGTCCACGATGGCCAGCCCGCCGACCTCGATGCCGCCCGCCAGCGTCGCGATGCCCGAGCAGAGCATCACCTCATGTTCCCCGTGGTCGCCTAGATACCTACAGTCCTGGTAGTCGATCCAGTGCGAGGGGTTGATCGTTTCCGTGGCGGGGGAGACGCTCGCGCTCGGGGTGAGGGGGTGCTGTTGCTGCTGCGATGGCGGGACGGAGGAGGACGGGGAGAGGGTCCAGCGTGTTGCTTTGCGCCCTCCCCAGTTTAGGGTCGTGAGGGTGCCGATGCCGTTGTGCACGATGCCGCCTTGGTGGTCGCCCACCGCGAACATCCTTTCCAGCTCCAGCTTGGTCGGGTCGATGCGGACTACGGTGCCGGTGGAGTTGGGGCGGTATTGGGAGAGCGTGGCCCAGATGTGGGTGCCGTCGTAGTCTATTCCGCCGTTGTGGTACTGTGCTCGTCAGTGACCGATTTATTAGATGGGAAGAGGGGGAAGTACCTCTATGTCGCCCTCTTTGGTCACGACCCAATCGCCCAACCTCTTCCCCCGCCCGTCGAATACGACAAAGTGTGCGAAGCCTGCCCCGGGGGTGCGGTCGGTCCCGTCGCGCCATTCGCCGTTGGGGTATTTTGCGGTCGGGGTGGTGTACTCCCCCGCGGAGACCCAGAAGCGTTCGTCTTCCTCGGTGGCCGTGGGGGATGCGAGGCGGACGATGCCTTCCGGCTCCCAGAGGGGGCCTTCCAGTGGTATCTTGTTGATGAGCTTGAGGCGGGATAGGTTGGAGCGCGAGAGGGTTTTGAGGGCGGCGATGATGTGGCTGTCGTCTTCGGGGTTTCGGGTGGGGAGAGGGGAGGGGACGAGGGGAAGGGATGGAGAGGGACGGGTGATGTTCATGGTGAGGGTGTGGGATGTGGATGGTGCTGAGAGGAGGAGGGTGAGGGCGAGGAGGGGGGTGAGGTTCATGACAAGTTGTGAGGTGGACTGATGGCGTGACTGTTCTGGGGACTTGCAAGCGGAAAGGTTCCGGCTCAGGGCGTAAGTGGCTTTAGATTGGTGTGTTTGGCGAATTTGAGGGATGAAGTGTCGTTGATTGTCCGCGGCAGGTTGATTGTGAGTGTTCCGGACGGGCCGGAGAGGTGGTGTTCGGACGACGTTTGGGCCGCGTTCCCCGCGCCGTAGCGCGGCCCGGTAGGTCTGTGGACCCCACCAATGACAGATGCCGAGAACCACGTGCGTCAATCTCATGAATTTAGAGCAACCTCCTATTTGCAACGCTGGTGAGATGCCCTTCATATACCAACGACTGCTCTAGACTACAGCACACAAGGTATTCGCTTGAGCTTTGCTGGTGAGTGTCAGTGATGTTAAGCAGACGGCTACATTAGCGACCGGCTGCTCCAGGCAGCAAGAGAACCAGCTTTCCAGCGCATGACTTGCGATTAGGTCCGTTCTATACCAGACGGATACGATCGAAATTCCTCCCGATTAGGTTTGTGAGCCCAAGTTGATCCAAAATTACTGACCCAATCACTTCGTACTGATCGCTGGCATTTCTCCTGCGAATAATTAAAGGTTGCCTCGCCGTCGTTAAACATATGACGTCCCCAGATCGGCAGGGTGTGTCAAGACTAGATCTCCCAATATGGCCCTCTTTGGTGGAAAAGAAAAGACATTGCGTGAGTGTTCCGTGCAATTCCGTTACTCGCTCATTGCTGAGCCACTCTGCGTCATCCAACTCAGCCTCGCGGACCTTGAAAAGGGTTTTGAAGTCGATAATCGACAACACGGCTGACCAAAGGTATTCAGAATCCACAGAACGACGAGACAACAATGGTCTAATGATCATGTCTTCGATCTCTTTGATGCGTTCGATGACTGCCATTTTTTTGTCCTCAAATGCAGCTATGTAAGTGTACGCCTTGACAGGAGCAACAATCTCACAGGAGTCGATTATATTCGCAGTGACGATGAGTACCTTACCATCGTCTGAAAGCTCCGGCGGTTGATCCGAGAATGGGCTGATTCGGGATTGAGAAGAGCTAAAATAGAAGTCTGGCACCCAGGTCGGGGCTTCGGGCACTAGGTGCCCACAGCACGCGCCTTCTATGAAGATGGAGTCGCCGGTGTGTTGAATAATGAGTTTGGTGATATCGGTGAAAACCTGTCCAGAGGGGCGACTGTAATCCACAAGAGGCAGCCGCAATTCAGGAAACCGAGTGTTCAAAGCCTGCAGTAGACCGTAGAGCCCGTAGATACGGTCTTGCAGAATGGAAGAAGTTTTCAGGCTGGTAAGGTTCAGTAGCATCGTGAGCATTGATCCGGCATCTTCATCCTTCAGGTCCCGTGAAAGATGCGATTTCTGCGCCCATGTCCTTAGTCTGACCAAGTTATTCAATGGAAGCCCTTGATCAGAGTGCTTCATTTCTCTCGCGAGTCCATCGATCCAGTCGAGTGTCGCAGTGCAGACGAATGCAGCAAAGTCGTGGGCAAAGATGGGGGATCTCTTTGTGAGCACAGCCTCCTGTACAGTCCAGATTCGAGTGAACCAAGGATGTCGTTGAAATATTGTGAATAAATAATCAAATTCTCCTCTTGCATCTTCGGCGGTGGTGAATTCACTTTTGCCCAAGTCAGGCCACGACGGCCTTGTGTCTGGTTGATGGCGAAAGAATGCCGAGTGTAAAGCAGGTTGAAAAGACCACCACGGGCTGAAGGAAGACAACCAGATAACGACCCGTTCCGCTGCAGCATAGATGTGTCCTATACGTGGAATCTGTCGGTTCTTCTCCTTCTCGTCATGCTGATTGATACAAATGGCATCAACCCAGATCAAGAAAGGTGGCGAGAGGATATTGTCGGAGGGCATGTCTCGGAATGCGATCAATGCTTCATACAGATTAACTGTGACCGGAAATAACGTTCCGTTGACTTTAATCAATCGCATATCTTTTGAGTCACCCCACACGTAGGACAGTGCATGGTATCGTGGGTCTTCGCTGAGGTAGACGGTGCGAAGCTGGCACTTTACCCTGCCCCCGCCAGGCTTGATACGCAAAAGACGGATCTGAGTCCCCCAAAGAGAGTTGTAAGACATCTTGGCAACGGTCTTCACGGCACCCTGTCGTGGACTGCGACGTCTGTGCCGGTGGGCGATGTTCCGCGCCGCGGCTACATGCTTCCTGCGCATATTGTCAACGGTGCGAAGCTGGCACTTTACCCTGCCCCCGCCAGGCTTGATACGCAAAAGACGGATCTGAGTCCCCCAAAAAGGGTTGTAAGAAATCTTGGCAGCGGTCTTCACAGCACCCTGTCGTGGGTTGCGACGTCTGTGCCGATAGGCGATGTTCCGCGCCGCGGCTCCATGCTTCCTGCGCATATTGTCGGTGAAAGATAAATCGTGGAGGCGAAGGAACGAAATGATGACTTGTCAGAACACGCGCAGCGGGGTTGCTCAGAGGGGGGGTTTCCCACTTATATATGTGCGCAGTCAGCCAAGATCAGGCTGCGCTGCACACCAGGGCTGACTTCATTGGCTTAGGTTGACTGCGCCGTACGAAGCCAAGTTTGCATAGCCACATGTGACTCGCTGCGGTCGTAGGCCAGTATGCACCCACACGCCCGAAACATCTCAATGATGAGTGTTGAAATAGGACAGAAATCATTAGATCGAAAGACATATTTTGACCACATTTTATACTTCGTGAACAAGCAGCGGCGAATGTGAATGACAACGTGGACAATTATGACGCACTTTTTTTTTCAAAATCAAAAGGGGAAAAAAGCTCAAAATCAAAATCAAAAAAAGACTTTCCTGAGCCTCGAGGAACACAGCCTGAAAAGTGAAATTCAACCCACAACTGAAGTTTCTAAACATATAATATAGGGACAAAGATAGAGCCTACCAGTTAGAACCAGGCCAATTGGTCTTTTGGCGGGAGCTCTTCATTGAAACCGTCAGCCTTCGCACCACCCATTTTAGCAGGAAATTTTTGCATTGTATTCATGGTTGTGGGTGTAGTCATTGGAAATGTAGACTGAATTATCTCAGGTTGTAACTGTCGCGGGCTCCGTGGATTCCGGTGTCGCAGAAACTACACGACCAGATCTGCTTCAATCAGTATGTCAATCCAAATCCCGCACCTGCATCCAAGCCTTCCCGCTCGCGTCGAAGCCAACCCTTAGTACGTAGTCTGTGTAATACCTTTGCCAGTGTCCAGCTGATCCATGATGGTTTGAAGCCCTTCGCTGTAACCCTCGGCAGTCTGGGCCAGACCAGTCCCACTGCTAATTTGCTGAACTGGGGCCACTCTCGAGGATCCTTGTCTGCCAGATCGCTTGGCGAAGCTTGATTGCATCTCCTCTCGTTCGTGCCCCATTTTGGAGACGTTCTGAGATCCCACTATCTGGCTTTGTCCTTTTTCGATCGTCTAGATGGAGCTGCAAACCAGTGGCCCGAGTCAGACCTGACTAGCGGTGGACATTGACCCCAGATGGCACGAGTTTTCAGCGTGGGGAAGATGCCGGATCGAACAATATTGCTCGAAGAGACGTGATAGCCCTGACTCGGAAGCACATCTCGAAAATTCGTTCTTCTCTTTTGAGCACTGGGTCCACGAAAGTCCATGCGCGAGAGCGCCCTATTGGAGGACTGAGAGGCCGAAATCACGGAGCAATCCAGATGGGGCGTTTGGGGAGAGTCAGATCTTCTGCCATTAATACAGAGAAGAGTCGTCTTATTTAGATTGGGCTTGGATTAGGCTTCGTTTTTGAGTTTGTTGGTCCTGCATCCACCCTCGCAACTTGACCTTCTGCCAAGGGTATCATGGGATCGGACTTTGCGAAGACGTCCCTGCCTGGTGGCGTTATTAACGACGTTCTCGGCTTTTGCGCCAGGCAAAACGTCAGCGAAGAAACATTCTTCATTGCCGCATGGTCTTACACTATCGCCGTCTACAATGCCTCTTCACTTGTCACAACAAGTGTAATCAGAGATGGCAAGCAGAACAAGGTTGTAATAGAGTTTGACTCAGGAATGACAATCTTGGAAGCTTTCTCAGCTTTGCATTGCACAAAGATGTGCTCGGACACATATTCCGAGCACTCTCCTCATAGTTCCACGCGAGGAGGCGAACTTCACGACGACCCAAGCACGATTCTGTTTGCTCAAAATGGTACTTTCGACCTCGATTCAGACATTGGTGAACAGGCCATCTTACCCAATATTGTGATTGATGGTCAATACCGCATTGATCTACACTGTATGTCAAACTGCTCGCAGTTCCCTGGCGACGCACACTCGGGGATGCCCAATCAAATATCATGACTGACAGCTATTCACGATCCCTAGGCCTCCCTCATTCTGTATCAGCTCTGTCATCCCAAGCGTTCCTGGAGACTTTCACTACGATCACCGGACAGTTTGCAACTCTTCCTCACGACAGATTACTCGGCGAAGTCAAGGTACTCGGCCCCTTGAACCGCGAAAGACTTGAAAGCTGGAGCCCTCGCGACATCCCAGCCGTCGAGCGTTGTGTTCATGACTATGTCGACGAGCATGCAAGCAACACTCCTTGGACGGAGGCTGTCGTTGCTACTGAGGGCCCCAACTTCACATATTCCCAGCTCTCGACACTCTCCAGCAGGTTGGCGAAATACCTCATAAACAGTGGTATCAACAAAGGGGATATTATTCCGATTCTGTTTGAGAAGTCTTCCTTTGCAGTTTTGGCCATCGTCGCTATTCTTAAAGCAGGAGGTGCCTATGTTGGGTTCAGTGCCGAGACACCCATCAACTTTCTGCGAGAATGTTCATCCATTGCGAACGCTCCGCTTATTATCACGAGTAATCACCATGAGGACCTCGTTCGGAAGATTAGCTCCCGGGCACTAGTACTGGACCAAGCATTCGTTGAGGGCCTGGAGAGCTCAGCAGATGCTAAAGGTTTCTCATCTCCCGCCTGTCCATCAGACCTAGCATATCTAGTGTTCACATCAGGGTCTACCGGTACACCCAAGGTATGATAAATCATCGCCCCGTACTACAGATTCCGCTAATGCCTCAGCCAACAGGCCGTTATGACGGAACACAGAGCCTACGTCACAGACGCCCTCGCACAACAAAAAGCTGCTCTGCTCACTCCTGTCTCCCGAGTGCTTCACTTCGCCTCATACAATTTCGACGCCACCAACTTCGATGTGCTCAGCACTCTCATTGCTGGCGGTACAATCTGCGTTCCTACCGAGTTCGATCGCATCAACCGCCTCGCCGGAGCTATCAGCGATCTCGGCGCCAACTTCCTCGGCGTCACAGCCACTCTCGCACAGATTGTCGACCCAGAAGATGTGCCCGGTCTGAAAACCGTGATTCTATGCGGCGAAGCCAACAGTCCCGAAATCGTCGAGAAGTGGACTCGGTCTGGAGCCGATGTCATCAATGGCTACGGACCTTCAGAGGCTTCATGCGTATTCTCGTACAATATCTATACTCGTCAATCGCCGCGAGCTAATAACATTGGACGTGCGCTCGATGGAGCTTGTTGGGGATGGGTTGTCAACCCAGAGAACCACAATCAGCTACTGCCTGTTGGGGCAAAGGGCGAGCTACTGATTCAAGGACCAACGCTGAGCAGGGGCTATCTGAACGAGCCAGAGAAAACCGCAAAGGTGTTCATTGAAAGCCCTGAGTGGCTACCAGGGAAAGTCGCCATCAGCATGCAAAGGCTTTACAAGACAGGAGACCTTGTGCGACAACTCCCAGATCAGTCTTTTGAGGTGTTTGGGCGTATCGACACGCAAGTAAAGCTAAACGGCCAGCGTATTGAGCTTGGCGATATTGAGCACAAAGTTAGGTGAGTAGTAGGCGTCAGAAATGCTGCGTCCACATCTTCGACCTTAGGGGAAAAGAGCGATGTCAAAGGGTTAACCGGCGTCTTAGTCTTATGCTTGGGGGAGAATTTACAGTCGCGGAGGGGGCAGTGAATTTGACCCGCAGAGAAGAGCCTGCCTCAAAGGTTCTGATCGCATTCTACGCAACGAACGTAGGAGGTAACGGAAAGAATGCTACGCCACTGGACATCGTCAACTTTAATGGGTCTGAGCTCATTGACGTCCAAAGCATCAAGAAGAAGCTGGCAAATGACCTCAAAGCCATTGCTATTCCCCAAGCTTTCATCCCACTTCTATGGATGCCGGTCACTAGTCAAGGCAAGTTAGACCGAAAGCGTCCGCAGAAACTGGGCAGTCAACTCAATAAGCTCAGGTTGGCTGCGTTCTCTGAAGTCACTGTACTTGTCGAGGATGAGCCTGCGATGAACGAGTTTGAGGCAATTGTCTGCGAGCTGTTCGCACGGTCACTCAGCTTGAGCAAAGGTGAAATTGGTCGTCAATCAGATTTCTTTTTCATAGGTGGCGATTCCCTTAAAGTCATCAAATTGGTATCTCTGGCCAGGAAGCTGGGTTTCAGTCTCTCGGTACCGGTAGGTGGCGATACTCTTCCGTGGACATTGAAGGCAGAATGACAACTAATGTACCATACTTAACTCACAGGACATCCTTCAAAACCCAAGACTGTTCCAACTCGCCGAGTTTCTGTGCAAGTCCGCTGAGACTAATGAGTCAATGAGCTCGTATCAGCCATTCAGCAATATTGCAAACCAAATCACACTCGGCGAATTCCAAGAGAGCGCTAGAAAGGCGTCTGCCTCACACGAAATCGAAGACATGGTTCAGGCTACAGATCTTCAAGCGAGCTGCGTCGCGTTCTCTACTTTTAGTGAAGAGCGCCGCGGAATCAACTGGCTCATATGCGACTTTGACGAGCCTCGGGATGAGACAGCAGTTCATCGTATGTGTGAAACATTGACAGAAAGACGTAAGTGCATCTGCGAAGAAACCCACTATCTCAACTGTGTGGACGCGAGCTAATAGAGTCAGACTCCACTCTACGAACCTTTTTTGTGCCACACAAGCGAACGCTGTATCAAGCTGTGTCGAAGTGTTTTCGTCCTCCAACGAGAACTCATCTGAACCTTGACAGCATTGAGAATGCCACCAATACGCTCATTGAGGCCGATTTCAGGGACAGACTCGTGAATATGACTTGTCCTCAGACAGCCTTTGAACTACTCTCCAGCCATGACGCCACCAAGATCCAGCGTCTGCTCATCCGCATTTCTGCAGCTCAATACGATGGCCACTCTGTGTCAATCTTGAGTCGCGAAATGAGGTCTCTCCTCAACGGATGCCAGCTTCCTGAGCTCAAAGGAAGATATCAAGCATACCTTCATTATGCTCGGACAAACGAGTTGGACGAAGGCATTGAATACTGGAGATCACTTCTTCATGGCGCGGAAATGACCCAACTTGTCAATCAGAAGGGTTCCAGTCATGACGTCCCATCAGGTCTGAACTTTGTGGATGGTGTGCTCGTCAGCATGATTGACAGTCACTTGCTTGAGTCTTGCTGCATTGCAGAGAGAAGCAGCAAAACGCTCGGCGGCAGCACCAAAGGCGCAATTGTCAAAACGGCCTGGGCGCTCACTCTTGCTGAGCTGACCGGAAAAGACGATGTTGTCTTCGGGTCGACTGGCTGGGGTCGCAATCACTCCGTGGAATTTGCAGAGGATGTGATGGGTTCGTGCACTTCACACATCCCCACACGCCTACGAATCACCACTTCAGCCACTGGCAATAGTCCCAGAGTCACATACGGAGATCTGGTCGAGCAACTACAGACGCAGCACATAGCTTCCATGCGATACGAGAACATCGGGGCGAATACGATAGTTGAGAAGTGCACGGCCTGGAAGCGGTGGACGCGGTTTTCGTCGCTGCTGGTTTTTCAGGGGTTAGACATCGGAACTCCGCAGAATTGCAGTGAAGATGGTGGAGTTGCTCCGACGATGAGGTTCACGGAGATCATGGACCCAGGCGATCGAGCGGACGTGATCGTTCACGTAGAGCCTTTCGGAGACCAGACGCGAGTCATGATGGCTTTCGCAAAAGCGTGTCTGCCCGAAGACGTGGCTGGCGTGATGATGTCGACATTTAAACAGTACTTGAAGCTGATTACTCAGTTTCCCGATCAGCCTGTTCCCTTGGAGAAGGGCGACTTATCGCCGCTGTTGCCAGTTGTCTGTGAGAGCGCCACAATTAGGCGCACTCTGGATGTTGTAATCAACTCGCGGGCTGAAGATACTGTCAAAGAGGTTTGGATGAAGGTTCTTGATGTGGATGATGGCGAGTTCGGCATGATGAGGGAGGGTAGCAGGTCGTTCCTTGAGGTCTGGGGCAATTCAGTGTCAGCGGCGGCTCTTGCTCATGATTACAGGTCCAGGGGCTTCGCAGTTTCCACGGAGGACATGTTACGGTATCAGATGGCATTTGAGCAAATGCAGATGATTTCAATGATGATTGACGGAAAGCAACAGTAATCAATAAACCGCAGTCTCGCGCGCAATAGGCTATTCTTAGCACATTAGATATGATTGGCTGCTCTACAGTTCTTGGACTGCGTTTGATGTTGACCAGTTGCTAATGTTCACCAAAGTCAGTTTGAATGCCCAGGCAAAAAAGTTCTCAACGCTGAACTTTATTGCGGCTGTCTTAAGGGCTGACTGACGTATCGATCAAGGATCCACCCAGTACGGGTCGCAGACGCCGAAGTGCGGCCCCACTTAAGGTCGTTCGCGGTGATTTGAACAGAGAAAAGAGCGATTCTTGCCTCGCCCCAAAATGCCCCGTCTGAACGGGATGCAGGGTCTTTGCAACTCAGATAAGGTTCTCTTGAGAACGCTCAACTCCGTGCCGGGGTGGACCACTCAAGATGTTGCAAAGTGCCGATTTTATGGTACCGATCCTTTCTCCTAGCTCACGGCAAATGGGCTCGTATTGGACTTCACTAGCCCATGCAGGGACAAGAGCACAAGAAGTTTTTGGCACTAATGCTGGGCGCAGCCGAAAAGAAAAAACGCCAAGCGACTGGTTCAGATGTCAGAGTAAGAAAAGTTACCCCCTTCAACGGATTATCTTCGTCCGGGTGCCAAGCAGTGTTGCGTTGTGTGGCACGTGAGGGATGGGATGCCCTGCGGTTGATATTACGGTGGTGTTATCCAGAAACATGCATGTCTCGTTCGGCTCCAGCAGATTGGCTGCCGATCTGAGTGTCATTGAGACAAGGATGATCAGTGACAAGCATTATTAGAGTAAAACCAAGTTCAAGGATTGTAACGTGCGTACAGGCATAGATGCCGACTGACAGCCTTAGCAGAACCAGGAACACGGTGTCATTCGTCCATCGAATGAACCCATCCGTGCCATCCCCAACCTAGCGTGCACTCTACCACCAGCCAACACGAAAGGTCGAAGAACCCACGCACATGGGGTGATTGAGGCTAGCCTGCCCTATCCGTCATGTCCCAGAATAATGTCTCCGGTGCCCAGGGAGGGAGAACTTCCCGTGCAAGGCAATCCCGCCCTGCCAGCCGCTATATGCTGTGCCTGATGAGCTTCCGTGTTCTGGCCCCAAATTGGCTTGCGGAGCTGACGGATGTCTTAAGTGCCCACACTGATCTTCCAATCGAGGGATGACCCGCCCTGTACGGGCGTGAGAAGCCTCTCATCCCTCCCTTTGCGGCTAGTCTTGCCAATTCGCCGCTTGCGAAATGTTCTCTGCTGGCGCTGCCTCGACTCGTGTGCTGTCTTGCGTGATACAATATGTACTGATCTGCCCCTCGGCAGCGCCCCCAAGGCCTCTCTCCTGTCCTGTTCGTCGTCCTGCTTGCTCTTTCTCCCCAGTCAGCCGCCTCGAAGATGACGATGTACATGAGCGAGAAGCCTGAGCTGGCGGTCCGCAGGCCGCTGCGGGAGCGGTTCCTACACCAGATCTCTCGGCTCCGATACCGAACATGCGCACTCACGGGCCTCATCCTAATCCTCATCTCGACATTTTGGTTGTACGGCAACAGCGGACCGAACGGCCTCCGATTTCCATTCAGCGCCGATATGTTCTCCGTGGAGCAAACAACATGGATTGACAACTCAACACGATCCGACTGGGTCAAGCCGCGTCCTGGCCATATTATCCCGCCCAAGATCTGGCAGATCATGCTTCCGAAGAACTGGAAAGACAAATACCCTGTCAACAACCCCGACAAGCTGAAGGAAACAGCATCATGGTTGGCCATGAACACCGACTACGCCTAGTAAGTAATCTCTAGCTCTTTCCCTCTATGGTTTTCAGAGGTGTTGTTTTCCCTGCAGAGCTTTCTGTGGTCCTTGGCACCTTCCAAGCTAGGGGAATGGAATGTCGTTTCTTTGTCCAAACATAACAGACGTCATCAACTCTATTCCTAGAGGGCTGCAGCTCTTTTCTATACCGCAAAGAGATGAAGCTAACCTCACATTGTGTAGTACCCTAGTTGGCGGGAAGGGCGGCAAAGAATTCGTCCAGCGCCGCTTCGGAAACCACTCCAAGATCCTGCAAACGTACAACAACATGCCTAATGTCGGCATGAAGTCCGATATGCTTCGATACCTGCTCCTCGACGTCGAGGGCGGGGTCTACACCGATACCGATACCCTCGCCCTCAAACCTGTCGACACATGGGTTCCGCGTAACATGAGAAATGCAACCCGGCTGATTGTCGGTATCGAGTTTGATCAGCGAGATGGTCCCGCTTGGGCTGATATTCCTCATCCGCTTCAGTTCTGTCAATGGACTATTGCGGCAGCTCCAGGACATCCCGTCTTTAAGAAGATGACAAACAGGGTGGTTGAATCTGTCGAGGATCTGGTTCGGCAGCATGGCGTCAAGGAGAACCAGCTGAAGCCAACTAGCTTCGAAGTCATGAACTCCACTGGACCTGCGGCTTGGACGGACGTTGTGTTTGAGCACCTGCAGACCATCGAACCTAGCCTGACCGACATTCGAAACCTATCATATATGACAAAGCCGACGTTATACGGCGATGTCTTGGTCCTTCCTATCGACGGATTCGGGATGGGACAACTGCATTCTGACAGTACACATGATGGAACCATCCCTGATGATGCCTTCGTTCAGCACTTGTTCGGTGGTTCTTGGAGAGATCAGTGACAACTGATCCGCACGTTAATGGAAAGGCGGAGTTTGTTTTGGGAAGGGCGATCGGCGCTGGTTTTCTTCACGAACTTCTCATTGTTAATGGTCTTCTAAGATCGGCTTTATGGATACCCACGATGATAGCTATAACATAATTCCTTCACCTGCATACCTATTCATGGCTCGAAAGCTTAATCTGGAGCCAAGTTCTCGCCACACTGTCGGTGGAACATGAAGCAAAGGGCAAGTGCATCAAAACGGTAGCGACACCCTGACTGTACCGGAAGGATTGATTGCCACCTTCACACTATGTCAGCATGCTGTAGATCCTGTACGGCCCCTTTGATTCGCAGGTGACTCGCAGGTGCTGCCTTGGTAAGGGGTCCTCCGACAACCCATGGCACGAGCCGGGCACGTACTTGTTGTAGCACGAAATGACACAGCTGAACAGAACTGGAGCACTGTCATCTTGGTCGGGCGAAACAATGCTACTCATCATTTGCCATTGTGTCACGGGTAGATGTTACGGCCAATGATCAACCTCCTCATGTCTTGAAGGTTTTTTCCGAGCCAGTTTCAGCTGTCTCTATGCTGAAAAGACATCCAGCCTGACTGGCTGCGGGAAATCATGCATCAGGAGCTTCGCCGTAGTGCACAGAGGACCGCGATATGTCAAGTATCGGGATTGACCTATTACAACCACGCAAGGTCGCTCTCAATTGCAGCTTCGCTTCTACAATACTGTTACAGTGGAACGTACATTGACTTGAGCAAGTGTACAGTGCTTATTACATCAGAAGCTATCGGTCAAGGAGTGTCCGCGGGTTGCATCAATCTGACCTAGCATGAGTATGTACTGGGCCAACCATGATATGAGATTATGAACCTGTAGTCTGATAAGGAATCCTATGGAAGTACACTGAGGACCTTGAGAACCTCGAAATGGTCATGCAGAGAATGACATTCTGCATAGACCTCCAAGCCCCTTTCAATTTTGATCCTGGGCCTGCTCGCAAGAAGGACCAGATGCAGAAGGATCTCACACAGGCTTGTTACCTGTCGTTCTAAATCGCTTGTGGTTGTGGTAAGATAGTTGAGTTATAGGTATGCAGGGAAGAAATACCTAATCTTTCTTCCCTTCTAACTTTTTTCTTTACAGTTTACTACCTAGAGGCGCACCTTATTAACTACTATATGTCACGGGCTAGAGCCCGGATTGATATCTCCGGCTTCGCCGGAGCAGTTACCGAGATCCGGCTCCGTTGGACCCACTATTCTGCCGCAGTACGCCGCCTAACCCAGCCTGCTTCACCACTGTTAGGTGCCTACCCTTGTA